>LPNX010998317.1:439397-496746 GCA_001517045.1 Pseudotsuga menziesii | reverse complement strand
GCAGGTCTACGATTTCAACCTCCATTCTCATATGATCGATATGAGAAGATGTCAAAACTACCAGGAGTGAAGATAAGAAAAGATGAAGAAGATAGATTGAAAATGATCACGATGTGAACCATATTATCATTTATTTAATCCTTACCAAATTATTGTCTTTATTTTTCATTTTAACAATTTACTCAATCCTTAATACTTATTACATACATCATGATAATCCTCATATTTATATCTGTGTTTTCAAGTTAACCTATTCCTTACAATGTTGATCAAACTCCAATTTTGTGTCACCGCCCACGACTGGAACCAGCCTAGATCCAAATCCTAGGCTCTATCAAGCGCCGAGAGGGATCAAATCTCCCGAGGTGCAAACCTCTTTTAGTGCAATACCTGAGAAGAGGTTTGCACCTCGGGAGATTTGATCCCTCTCGGCACTTGATAGAGCCTAGGATTTGGATCTAGGCTGGTATATCTTTTTTCAGACTACAAGCTACAACTTATCTCCATGATTTTTTATTTTTATCGTTGTAAATAGAATAGAGATTTCTTTTTAAAGAGAGAAGTGCTCTTCTTGGAAGAGGCTTTTTGCAGATTTTATTGTAGTTATTGTAAGTTCATGCAAGTGGAGGTCGTTCATGAAGTTAATTTATAATGTTCTTTACAATCATTCTAATGAATCAACAATATAGTTTGTATTTTGGATTTTTGTTTTGGATTTCTTTCTTGGTTTGACAATCACTCAATAAGTAGGCACTATTGTTTTTATTGCGTTTCGAATATGTTTGTTGGTTTGCTTTTTTTTTTAATAAATTCACATTTATTTTAATGTGTGTAATATAAATATAAATTTATTTTATTTTGATTATAAATAAGTTTATTATTTTAAAGTATATAATGTAATTTGTATTTTATTTCAAACTTGTTTGTTGGTTTTGTTTTTTAATAAATAAAAAAGTATTTTCAAATATGTAATATAAATATAAAATTATTTTATTTTGATTATAAATAAGTTAATTATTTAAAAAAAAATTATTGTTAAACTATATTGTAAAGAATATGCATTTTTTTTGTTGAAAAATAGAACGAAAAAATCATGAATTGAAGATGATTCAAAGCAAAGCCTTAACGACATACACGATGGAGGAGCTTCACCTCACCAATAAAAGAAAGGACAACATAAGTTATTAGAGGTCAACCAGTATCAACCTGTTGTTACTAATGTTCATTCACACAGGACATTTAAGTATGTTGAGGAGCTTATTGTCGTAAAATGACATATATAATGCAAATTGAAATAAGTTAAAAGAGAAAATCCCATTTCATGTGCGGATGAGGAGTTTAATATTGTGCCCACAAAAGTAGAAAATTAATTATAAAAGAATATTTAATGACACTGTTTTCTATAACCGGCAGCCCAAGCTAAGTAGTCGGAAAAATAAATGAGACTATTATAATGAAACTGTTTTTGCATATGAAAAATTCCTTTTACTATAAAAACAAAGCTCTTGCAACCTGCCACAACAACACAATTCTGAATACGGTGCGAGAAGAAAATACTAAAATCATGAAATAACCTTTGAACACCGGTGCCAAAAGTATGGTAACTTTATAAACCTTTTTTAATCAACCTTGAAATCGGAGAAATGAATCAACAATATAAATAAATAAATAGAGGTTTCATATTTTCGATTTCCTATATTTCGGAAATCGAAAACCGAAGAGTTACGCTTTTGTTGAAATAATTTGCTCGCTTCCCAATATTTGGATATCAGAAACCGAAAACATCCGTTTTTTAATTTATAATGTTAATTCATTTCTCCGATTTCAGATATTTCTGATCCTGATATCGGGAATATCATTTTTTATTTTAATAATGGTCATTTGTCCGACCTTTCTGCTTTCCAATAGACCCGGGTTGTTTTTGTTTGAATCCACCAGTACGCCAATAAGTTTGAATTGGTTAGAAGTTTTGAGTTCTGACGCCAGCGAAACGTGCAATTGTGTTGCGGGAATCAACGGCTCTGATCGTGATTCCAAGGTAATTGAGAAATTTTGGAGGCGGCAAATGTATTTTATAATCAATAACGGTGGAAAACAGTGAGACGAGGAGCGTATTCTTTCGGTTTTGTTTCAGTGGACGGCTATTTCAAATATATTACAGGCAATTACATAAGAATGCCCACAACATATATGAATACCCACAACATATATGAACCACCCTCTGTTCCGTGAGATTCTCCACAAGGCCGAGGAGGAGTTTAGATTCGATCACCAGATGGGTATTCCCTGCTATCACGAGAACAAGGGATTTTTCAACTTCTCACCCAATGATGCACATGAAATTTTGTAATTTATTTGATTTTTCACCGGCATCCATTTCCTGTGCCTCTCTGCATTAACATCTCTTAGATCGAAAATAGAAATTTCTTTCAACAAGATGATACGCAGAGTCGCTTCAGTTTCTTTGGACTGTAGTAGATAAATTGTGTGCTACTTAAAAAAGCGAAAGAATCTGTGAAAATATGTTTTGGGCGAGAATGGTGTTAGCATGGTCAGTTTCAGTGTTGGAATTTCACTAGAATCTTACTTGTCAAACAATTTTTTTTTGACGTTTTGGGGTTTAATATTCTCCTTCACTAAACGTTTTACTTAAATATGTTCCCGTCAATAATAACGTTTTACTTAAATATGTACTTGTTAGTAATAACATTTTAGTGTTGAAAGTATCAATGAACTAAATATGGATCAAGAACAACCTGCTAGCTGTATTCATATTTCTTTTTACACATAAACTCGTAGTAGCATAACGTGCAAGCCCCTAGGATCATCTTATATCCTTTGGTTTGAAGCACTACTATATGCATTAATGGGAGATATGCTATTTGTTTTAAAAGTAGTATATATTCAATTTTGGCATAAATAGTTTTATTTTAGATTAAACGATACACCTCTTAACATAACATGAACATTAAGCTTTTGAAATCTAAATATATAACAAAATGAGTTGAAGATATATATTCAATACTAAATATATCACAAAATACAACCAATTTTATATATTTTCTACATGTATATAGCAAAATGAGTTGAAGATATAAATTCAATGCTAAATATATGAGAATATACAGCCAATTTTATACATTCAATGCGAAATATATGAGAATATATTCAATGCTAAATATATGAGAATATACAGCCAATTTTATACATTTTTACAAATCTATTGTTGATTGCATACTATTTGAAGTTTTTGGAGACTAAACTTGTAACAACTTACAAGTATATGAAGCTTTTGGCCGGAACCTCCAGCCTTCGAGTAAGAGGAAACCTTGAACCTTTAGGCTTCCTATAGGCTGTAATTCAAGAGCCTTCTTGCACATTTTTTGAAGATATATATTTAGTACTAAATATATTAGAATATCCAACCAATTTTATACATTTTTACAAATCTAGTGTTGATTGCATACCATTTGAAGTTTTTGGAAACTAAACTTGTACAAGTATATGAATCTTTTTGCTCGAACCTCCCGCCAGCCTCCAAGTAAGAAGAAACTTTGAACCTTCAGGCTTAGTGTAGGCTGTAATCCAAGAATCTTCCTGCACAGTTTTTGAAAATATATATTAAATACTAAATATATAAGAATATACAACCAATTTTATACATTTTTACAAATATGCAACCATTTATAGCTAGGTCTTATTATTTTAAATTATTTGGAAAAACCATTTTAATTACTCTTTAAAAAATCATTGTTTGCATTTCTTTAGGATAAAACTTTACCTTCAAATGTTTTTTCTCTTTAAGTTTATCCTGTTTATGTATAGCATTTGTTTATGATAAAAACTTTATTTGTATATGTTTATTTCTATAAGTTTATCTCAATATAGACCTTCGTATGTCAAAAAAAAGTTATTTTAAATTTATATTTTTTTCATTTGTTTTTTTCTCTAATTTAGTTAGATTTTTTTTTATATTAAATTTCAATTTTCAATAAATAGAATATGTTAATTTAGTGTATAAATCTTGTTTTAAGTGATTATTTTTCTTTCTCAAATTAAGAAATTTTAAAATAGGTTTGAAAATTTTTTAACTTAAAGTTTTATGAACAAAGTTTTTATGAGATAATTGGGACTATAATTTTCAGTCTAATTCCTATGTGATAAAGATATGAGAAAACATTTTAAAGTAAAAGTATCTAAATTTGTTTTTTTTGTTTTTTCCCTAATTCATGACTTCTATTTTAAAAACATAACCTGTATTAGACTCTAAAACTCTAACCAACAAAGCCACCTCTTAAGATGTCAATTTATTAACTTATTCTTTTAAATATTATTAGACCTATTAAATAAAAAATATACTTTTCTTTATTATTTTTTACTATTTAAATAAACATTTAAACTAATTTTATATCCATGAAATAAAAATACTAACACATTTAGTTGAAACATTCTTATCAGTTACATTTATTCAGAAAATTTACCTTTACATATTTAATTCTTTCATTTTATTGCGTTGATATAAAACCTTGAAGATCCTACCAAATCAATCAGAAGTTTAACAGTGTTGCCAAAATCCAACTGAAATGACCAAAAACAACACAAACCAACATTCTATTTGACATAAATCCAATTGAAATGAGCCTCAAACGCTACTTTCCATTTGAACAAATCATATGTAATATATACATTATGAAGCTGTATGTAATATATACATTATGAAGCTCTCTACAGCTGCTTTAGAAATTCCCTTTCATCACAGCGCTTTAAATGCTTTTTTTCACAAAAAAGAAAAGAAGATATTCTATTAAAAATATCCTAATGGGATGGTTACATCCTTTTATGCTTATGACTGCATCAATCTGTTTCGATTTCACTGAGCCCACCTGTACTAAAGCAGGTACTGAGGTACCCCATTCTCTTGAGTTGTCCACTTCAAAGCAATTCAGTCTATCTTTAAATCCTTAAATTTGTAAGTTTGAAGGTTTTTTGCCGAATATAAAAGGCTTAATCTTTTCACGTAACCATTGCAAGTTTATTCTGATTTTTTTTTACGAACTTGGAATCTGTACACTTCTCCACAACAAAGCTAAATCTAATAACTTATATAAATAATATTTTGGATTTTGAGAAGTATGTAATGATATAGTTTACTTGTAAACAAGTTTTGAATAGTGACTCAGTGAGTAGTTTGTATACTGTTCTTTTAGGCTGGTTTTGAAAGTGTGTTGGTTTTCCAATCATGTAGGATTTATTATGTTGTAAAGTAAATTATTTGCATGTATCATTAAAATAAAAAAGAAATAAGAGATATATTAAAAATAACAAAATTTCAACTATCCCAGTTTCTTTGAAACTTCAATTTCTCATACTCATAATGCATTCCACATCAATTTTATTTAAACCCTTAAAGTAGCCAATCAAATAGGTTCAAGCCATGATAGTTATGATTCCACCTTGCTTATCTATCACTTCTGAGTCAGCACTAGCAGAGGCATTTTACGGCATTAAATTCAAAATACGAAACAAAGGAATTTTAAACAAAGCAGAGGCAAAGGCATTTAACAGTGTTGGATTATAAAAGCGAAAACAACATAAACCTGCGAAATTCTGAAAACAAATACCCGGTGGAGAAGAGCTGTTGCCAATATAATAGTTTCTAGGGTAAAGGAGAGGATCTTCGGTTTGCTGCTGCTGGTTTGTCATCCCATCTTGATATTCTTCTCACCGATAATCCAATTCAATCTTCAAAGTTGAGAATCAACAGAGCATAGGTTACTTAGTAGACATACCTAACCTATTACCTACCTTCGGAGCAGCGATTTGACGCCCTACACCCAAATAATAAAATTGTGCCTGACGCATGCAGCAAGGCGGGATCATCAATTCCCTTAAAGATTTTCCTTGGGAGATGAATTCATTGCCCCAATGTGCTAAAACTCATCAAATGGTAGAAAGAAATGACTCAGGAAGTCCTGCTCCCTAGATTTCAATCTCATCCCGCTAGCCTCTAGGATAGATGTGTCAACGGGGATTCTGATAGCACCCCTTCATATATCTGTCAACAGGAAGGATAAAGAATTTTTCACAGCCACAAAGGAAGGGAATGAATAAGATTTGAGAAAAAATTAGGTTGCTGAAACGAAGCACCAGACTAGGGGTTCTGAGAGCAGACTCACGCCTGCAGCCTGGCCAGTGGCCACGGCCTTAATTTTCTTGAAGTTGTTTTCTTCAATGGATGAATCTGCTGCCCTCGTTCCTCTCCAGCCGAACAAAAGGTCGTTCCCAAATCCTTCATTCCTCCTCTATCACATACTAATCCAGATGATAGCTCGCACATATTTGCCATTGAATTGAAGTTGTTTGCCCCAACTCCAGTGGATGAATCCGCTGCATTCATTGCACTCCCGTCCAACAAAAAGGCGGTTCCCAAATCGTCCAGTATTCCTCTATCATATACAAATTACAATGATACATGATACATAATACGAATCTAGATGATATCTCGGCTTGGCACAATTTTGTATTCAATGGCATTCACAGTTCAGGATCACATTTATGAACTTAGATGAATGGTGCCAGTTCAAAGACTCGGGCGACGAGCCCTTCCATCACTTCTCCAACTGGCCCACACTCCAGGCTGGCTCCTACGGTCCTACCTCAAGGTTTCGGGCCAGGGATGGCCCTACTGAGATACTCCTACTACCTGGCTACTAATATCACTAGCTTAGATCCAAATCCTAGGCTCTATCAAGTGCCCATAGGGATCAAATCTCTTTGTAGGTATCCATTGATTTGATTCAAACCAAAAGACACATATTTTTATTTAAGGTTCACATATAATATTTTATTATTAATATTTAATATTATTTATGGCCCACATATAATATTTTTTATTATTTTTTATTTTGTTATGAACTAACATTACAATATTTCCTCATACATTGTCTTAAAACCATGCACATGCACATGGTTTGTTTAAAACCATGTGCAAGGCCAACTTTTTTTATTATTTTGTTAAGTAAAAATGTTACAACATCTCCCCCATATTGTGTTTTTTTCCTCACCCTTATTTTTTTATAGATAATTAAATTTTTACTTTTTTATTGTTTTGTTAGTTAGGAAGATTACAACATCTCCCCCATATTAGGTTTTTTCCTGGCCGACATTTATTATTTATGTGCATGGTTTTAAAACCATGTGCATAAAAACCATGTGCACATGGTTTTAAAACCATGCACATGGTTTATGGTTTTAAAACCACATGGTTTATGGTTTTAAAACCATGTGCAATGGCAACATTTTTTATTATTTTGTTAAGTAAAAACATTACAACATCTCCCCCATATTGTGTTTTTTTATAGCCGACATAACATTATGTTCTATTTTTTTTTATAGCCGACATAACAGTTACTTAACGTTACAAGATCTATCCCATACTGAGCTGTATAGTGCCTCTTGACGCAATGACGTTTAAAAAAAATTGTAAAACATCAAAACCACCTTTTAGAAAAGTATTTAACCGTTTAACAAAACGGCTTTGTTGAATTTTCAGAGGGAAAATGTCGAAAAACGGGCAAATGCCCGTCAAATTCCAACTCTGACTCAGTTTGATGGAAAGAATCCCAGAACACGAAATTCGATGCGTCAGGACAGGTTCGGGACAAAACGTTGTACGTGTAACAGTACTCGCTCAGACCCGTTCCCCAGCAACCTCTCATTACTTCTTCAAACCCTACGCAACACATGTGCTGAAAACCAAAGAAATTGACTTAATTACGCCCTGTTTAAAAACTATTATATGATCTGAAGACACCAGTAGAATTTAAATTACATTTATAGAAATTTGAAGGTGAAAGGAAGATTAGAAACATAAAATTACCGTAACTTTTAGGATGTTGTATGATGTCAAGCAGTTTAGCGTATATGTTAACATAAACGATTTTAAGACCAGGAAGTGTGGGATTCAGCGTGTGTAGTAAGGATACAATCTTCTTATTAAAAGAAATCGCAACGTTATTGTACTCCTCAACACATGTGTTCCCGATCAAGTTGTGCATGGTAATTTGTGAAGGCAGACAACCAAATGGAGGAAGCCCAACAATGAAAAATTTGGTGGCACCCTCTTTGTAAATATGCTGTCACAAAAGAATTTCCAATCAGCATATAGATCAATCAAATCCCAATGAAATTGCCATTTTTGGTGAAAACAAATTATCACCTGTATAAATTCTGAGAGAGACCGTATGAGGAGATCCTGAAACTGCGTAACTGTGTATATTTTTTTGATCAAGAGATAACTGCTATATTAATAATTAATGACAAAATCATTAGTTCCCATACTCATCCCAAATTTCCCAGATAAGAACAAAAGCGTGAAGTGGGTATGTGCAGCCTGCTGTTGGAATGGACTGCCTTTGTTGTGCGCCTCGTGGAGAAGTTGATTTCGAGCTTGACAGTGCCACGCCTTGTTCATCACATGATCCTGGGGTTGGAGATGTGGAAATGGTGTTTGATGGTACTGGTTATCTTCTGTGGAAGATTGTTTTCAGGTTGGTTTATTAGTACTCTCGTTTTCATGGTCGAAAGAAACTTCATTCTCAGAAAGAGGGTTCTTTACTTTGTCTATGAACTCAGAATGAGTGTGGAGAATTGTATTTGGCTCGCTTTGCTTATTCTGGCATGGAGCCTACTATTTGATCCCCAAGTTGAGCGCTCCACCAAGATCCATAAGGTGTTGTCCTATGTGACCAAGCTATTGGTTGCCTTCTTTGTGGCTCCAATCATATGGTTGTTTAAAATTTTGTTGGTGAAGGTGATGGATTCTACCTTTCATGTCAATTTTCTTATTCTGCCATGGAGCCTACTATTTGATCCCCATTGCGAACTGCGCCGCCGGTTGTTGTGTATGCATTCGGCCTTTCGTTTAAATTTACTTCCCTTTCTGAAAGGCGAGTTTTGCAACATGAAGATAATTGTGCTTTTGATTGCAATAATTTGAACTATTTTTGGTTTCATAAATGAGTTACAGCAGCTGTTAATCAGATTAAAGAATTCTCTGATTTACCCTCAACGAACTAAATTGAATTTGAATTTGTATTTCCTTTTATTCTGCTTTGCAGACGCATCTGCTTTGACTGTAATCACTGTGTCCATTGAAGTTCTGTACCGTTGATTATAATTTTTCTCAGGATCTTCTCATGTTCGCAACCTTTAAAAATGTTACGAATTAAAAAAAGCTATAAAATTTGTAAGGTTGTGAGGTGACATTTAAAATGTCACAAATTTAAACTTTCTTATGCGAATTAAAAACATATTTTAAACTGCCGATGGGGTACAGGAGGCCACCTACCAATGCTCATTTCCCCGAAGGCACTAATAAGCGGCTGGGGCCAGGGGCAAGGCATGGGTGATCTTGACAGAAGATTACCCTCTGTTTTGGCATCTTTTTGGAACAAATTTGCTTATGATTAATGATTCATAGGCCATCTCACCTGAAAAAATGGACCTCATTGTGGTGCCCAATTGTGTTGCTTCTGGATTGGGAAGAAAGCACTTAGTAGAAACAAAATCTAAAATATGGAAGATGGAAATAGCCTGGCCTAAGTAATTATCAATATCACATTTAGTAGAGTGAGTTCAGTTCGGGGCATGTTTCCTCGAAAGGCCTTCCTTTGAGTAGAAATTTTCAACTCTTGCTGTCCCAAATTAATTCTGGACTTCCTGGAGCACACACCATCATAGATAATGTCATAGAAATGAATTGATTGAATGTTCTGCTTGGCTTGATTGATGAACTAAATCTTAGTAGCCGAAATGCATCCTGCTGTTTTTAAAGTGATTGCAGTCCATGAGGCTTGTTTTTAAGCAGCTCTAAGTAACAATTTCCACTTTTTGCTGAAGAACTTGCAAAAGCTTTCATCTTTAGTTTAAATTTCAGTTTGGTGAACTTCTGGAAATCTGGTTGATGGACTGAATCTTAGTAGCTGAGATGCATGTGGCTAAACTTAGAGTAATCGTAGTCAACGAGACTTCTTCATAAGCGCATTTTCTCATGAAGGCGTTGAGAAAAGCAACCATAAATCTAACCAGCTCCTATCCCTGGGAGGTCGTTTAGTTTTGGTTCGTTCTGTTCTTACAAGCCTACCGGTATACTGGTGTGCTATTTATCCTATCCCGTCTTCCATTTTGAACAAGCTCAGATCTCTCATCTTCTCTTTCCTTTGGGGGTCCTCGGATAAAAAAAAGAAGTTCCATTTGATTGATTGGCACTATCTGGCTTGCCCTATTTCCCAGGGGATGGGTATCAAACATCTCCCACATTTCTGTACTTCTCTCCGGATGAAAACATTCTGGTTTGCTATGAACAATGGGGGCATTTGGCACCAGATTCTGAAGGCTAAATATATGAAAAATATGACAGTCCATAATTGGTGCAGAATTAAATATTTCAGGCATTGGGATATCTCAATCATTTGGAAGGGTTTTATGGGAACATTACAATGGATTGGGAAAGGATTAATTTGGCTGGTGGGAAAGGGCACTGAGATACGAGTGGGTGCGGACCCAATTGTTGGACTTGGCTGTTCCTTTATTCTACCGGATGACTTGAGATCATACCTTGAAGATTATGGGATTAGCACTCTCGATCAGGCTAAAAATCAGGGGACTGGTCAATGGTTTTCAGCTGAAGAGCTGGACTTAGGTGATGACTGGAGCAATCTATGGAATACATATATCAGGGGGCTGAATTACAATAGAATCAGTCTAAGCGAGGAAAATGATACACTCCTGTGGTCATTTGGTAATTATGTTGGTCCTCTCAGCGCGGCTCGGGGTTATGATTGTATACTCCACGACATTGTTGATGATGAACATACTCGGGTTTTATCACTACTGTGGGCCATGAAGTTACCCCTGAAGGTACTATGTTTCACCTGGCTGTTGGTAAAGGACAGAATCCTCACCTGGGATCACCTTCAATCCCGCGGTTTCTATGGGCTTAGTAGATGTGTTTTCTGCAAAAGAAATTTTGAGGGTTGTGGTCATTTGTTCTTGCTGTGTCCTTTTTCTATTAAAATCCTCAAGCATTTCTCGACTACTTTGGGTTTCCCTTTCACTACGCACAACTCTGTCTTGTCTTTCTTATCTCATTGGTTCAATACCACTGCACTATATGCTTCTTTTCGATATACCCTGGTCGTAGTCTTCTGGTACTTATGGCTCCTTCGTAACAGCTGTATTTTTGAAAATGATAAACCTGTGGCCTCCCTGATCATCTCCAGCATTGAAAGTTGCCTTGCCATCCATCCTGTGCCTCAAATAAAAATTTCTTGTAGACAGATCGATCCAAAGCCTTTACACATCTTTCCTGTTGGTTATTTTGATGGTGCTGCTCAAATACAAAAGGGAGGTGCAGGTTTTGTGATCTTTATCAGTGAAACACATTTTCTCAGTTATTCTATGGGCTGTGGGAACAACACCAATACCCGTGCTGAACTGCTGGCACTGTGGTCTGTTCTCCGTGTCAGCTTGCTGATGGGACTGCCTATTCAGTTGATTCTCGGTGATTCAATGGTGATTATCTCTTGGGTTAAAAGACTTTCTACACTCGGGATACCCTCATTGAAACATTGGTGCGATGAGATATTTTCTATGCTACTTCTAGTTCCACCGGTGACCTTCAATCATATTTTCCAGGAGCACAATATGCTAGCTGATGGTTTATAAAAAAAAACACTCAATTTGGAATTGGGTAAAGGTTATTTCACGGAAACTTGTGATGGTATGGTCATTGGAGATGGCCACTTTACTCTTTTTTGATGGCCACATATCACCATTTTTGATGGCTCATTATATGCTAATTTTAGCATTGGATTATATGTTTGGAATTATGTATTTCATTGTCTGTATTTTTTGGAACTTTCAGCTAGCTGTATTCTGCCCCTCTGGACTGTATGTTTGCAGGGCACTTCTGATATTTTCGATAATTTTCTGACCTGGTTCCTCCAGGAATGATGAGAAAGTCTGCTAATGATCAGACTTTGTGTTGACTACTTTCGATTGGGCTGACTGTCTGACTTTCCCCTTTATTGCTGAATGGGTGGGGGCAGTATTGAACAGTCTTTTGCTTGTATTTTGTTTAAGATGTCTTTTCGATTCTTATGAATATCAAAGACTGGTATTTTTTCCTCTGAAAAAAAGTTGGAGTTGCTTCCTAATCTAGGCTTATATTTTGACAGCCGAAGTATTCAAACAAGCACAAAATAACTTCTGGCAAATCTTTGTTGCTGCAATTTGGAAATTACTGGGTTAGTTCTAGTTGCTTCCCATTAAGGTCTGAATCATTAACATTAGCAGCAATACATATTTCAGCAGTTTGCGCGAGTTTTTTAGCTGATTAACGTAAAACCAACACATTCTAAACCTCCAAATCGAACTGATATCGAATCACAGACGCCTAGCCGAGAGAGACTGCCAAATATTATTTAGCATTTTAATAAAATTTAGATGAGATAAATTTAAATATTATTTTTTGAAATATGCCATCACTGTTCCCATTGGATTGAACATCACTGTCCTCTTGGATTGAATTTCATTGTATATAACGGTTGCATGGTTCCCACTCAGTTGCATGATTGGGAATCCCAAGTTGGATATTTGTTGATGCCCATCACTATATGAAACAATCACTGTTCCCATTGGATTGAAAATCACTGTCCCGTTGGATTGAATTTCATTGTATATATAGTTGCATGGTTCCCACTCAGTAGCATGATTGGGAATCCCAAGTTGGATATTTGTTGATGCCCATCACTATATGAGACAATCGACAACTCTGTTTACTGTCTTTTGGCTTGCACTAAGAAATCATTCTTCAAATCTTCTTTTTAAACACATCACTATGTTTCTTAAATCAAGGCACCTTTGAATTAAAAAGAAAATAATTTCACTTGCCTCAACTTCTTAATCTGCCACAGAAAAAGAGAAATTTCAAGAGAAATGCCATCAATTAATAATTGTTCCTCACCTTTTTTATTACAAGTAGCAGAAGATTAAGATTACAATAAAATATACAAATGCCATTAATTAATTATTGTTCCTCACAAAAACAAAGTCAGAAATGTTGAATGAGCAATTGGGAAAAGATTAATATAATGGTTTACGAATGTAAAAAAAAAAAAAAACATAAAAGAAAATGAAAATTAAGCCAAAAGTACAACCAAAATAAATAAGGTAAAATTTACAAAGTAAAAGATCAATAATCCAACTAAGGGATGGTTTTAGAAAATAACAAAATTCAATCAAAAGAATACATAATCATTCCAATCCAAATCCCATTAAAAACATAATGGAGCAGAAACAAAGTCACAAATGTTGAATGGGCAATTGAGAAAAGATTAATATAATGATTGAAGGATTTTCAAAAACCTTATAACTGTTAATGTCAAAAAAAACCAAGAAACAAAACATAAAAGAACATAAAAATTAAGCCAAAAGTACAACCAAAACAAATAAAGTAAAATTTACAAAGCAAAAGATCAGTAATCCAAAAAAGTTAAGCCAAAAGTACAACCAACATAAATAAGGTAAAATTTACAAAGCAAAAGATCAGTAATGCAACTAATGAATGGTCTTAGAAAATAAGAAAGACCAATCCAAAGAATACATAACCATTCCAATCCAAATCCCATTAAAAACATAATGGAGAAACATTAATGCAGTTTGGAAACTTGGACTTAAATTGGTTTTGGCCTATGGTTAAAATTTGAAATTGGTACCCAATTTAAACAAGCACAAAATAACTTCTGGCCAACGTTTAATCTTCTAGGTGTTAGTTTTCTTATATTTTGACAGCCCGAAGTATTCAAACAAGCACAAAATAAATTATGGAAAATCTTTGTTGTCGATGCAATTTGGAAATTAGGCTTGCTTCCCATTAAGGTCTGAATGAATCATTGACATTAGCAACAATAAATATTTCATCATTTTGCATGAGTATTTTAAGCTGGTTAACATAAAACCAACACATTCTAAACTTCCAAATCGAACTGATATTGAATCACAAGCTTTTATGAATTCACTTTCTATTTTTTTTTCTCTGCTAGCGTCTCCTCTTCTGATTCCAATGCCTCAAACGTTCGATTCTTTCTCTAATCAACCCCTAACTCCTCCTTACTCTGTTCAGTCCATTTCCATGTATGTAAGGTTTGAGGAACGCGGCTCTTGAATTTTGTGCAGGTTGACTCTGTCGTCCCTATTTCAAAATTTTAACTAACTATTTCTCTTGGTGTGGCTACATTCCTGTCTCTATGAAGGAGGCTTGGAGGCCACTATCAATTTTATGGATTCGCATAGAATCAAGGGAGCGATATTCCATGTGGTAGATCTGATTGTTTATTAAGAGGGTTTGGAATTTTTACAATTTTAGTGGCGCAGACCCAAAATCCAAATTGTAGCAACAAAGAAGATGGTTCCTTGGTTTTAATACCAAAAAAACTGTTGCAAAGTGTTTTGTCACTCCCACGCCTAGCTGAGAGAGACTGCCAAATGTTATTTAGCATTTTAATAAAATTTAGTTGAGATGAGTTTAAATATTATTTTTTGAAATAATTATATTTTGGTAAGTACATCACGCCGATGGTTAAATTTGAAATTGGTACCCAATTTAAACAAGCACAAAATAACTTATGGTCAACGTTTAATCTTCAAGCTGTTGGTTTTCTTATATTTTGACAGCCAAAGTATTCAAACAAGCACAAAATAACTTCTGGCAAATCTTTGTTGTCGCTGCAATTTGGAAATTGCTTGCTTCCCATTAAGGTCTAAATCATTGGCATTAGCAGCAATAAATATTTCAGCAGTTTGCATGAGTTTTTTAGCTAGTTAACGTAAAACCAACACATTCTAAACTTCCAAATCGAACTGATATTGAATCATAGACGCCTGGCCCAGAGACTGCCAAATGTTATTTAGCATTTTAATAAAATTGAAAGGGATACCCTGCAAGCTCTGGAAATCAGAGGGATTTATTTGCAATTTGACACCTTCCAAACCGTAAATCGCGACAAAGGGGAAAGATAAATCTATCATGGACGAAATAGGGGATACTTCCTGGTAGACAAAACAAAGGTCGTCGATGGGAGGAGTGTTGCATACAAATACCATGTGAGCATGAAACTGCCCAACCCACTAGCGAAATGAACGGTCCTATTTAAACTCCAAAGGGGTCCTAGAGCTATCGGAGGACCAATTCTAGTTGGAAGGCAAACGTGGGTGGGAGGGCGCCTAATGAATCAATCACTATTTTTGAATTGACTACCAGATAGGTTTCTTAGGTGCATGGGGATCACGTTTTCACAATCCATAGAATCATCTTCCTGGCACATACAACATGGGCCAGTAATGCCACAAGTGGAAAAACTGAGAAGCTTCCCCCAAGAAGGAGATCTCAAAGTCACCATGGTTAAATGCGTGTGCCCCAAAACTGAAGGTAATATATCTGATACCCTCTGTTGGTTTTCCCTAATTCTGAAATTTCCTACATTTCCAAGGTAAAAATTAATAGATCTTCTCCACATTCAACATTATTATTTCATGTGGGCATTTCGGAAAGCTATAGAATTGAAAAATAAATATAATTATAATCAATTACTATAATTAAATAATTTAAAATTAAATGTTAGTTGTATTTATCATTTTATTTCATTAATTAATTAATAAAATAATAAAACAAATACTCTTAGATAAATATGAATTATATAGCACTTTTAGCTTGGAAAAATAGGAAATGTAGGATTGATGTGAAGACTTACCACCCGATTATGAGCATTGAGGAGGGAAGGAGATTCCTGTAATTTCTTGTTGAGACTGATTAAATCTCCATATTGAGCGAAGTTGTGTAGAGAGCTTGGCCTTGATCTGGGCTTTCCGTTTTCAATATTTTATCAAAAAAATAACTAGAATTTTTTTTTTTCTTTTGATATGCCAATTTTTATATAACTATAATGATACATTTTATCAGAAAAACAATTGTAAAGCTGTTGTGTACATTGCAATTTATGTAGTTCTTATCGAATGTAAAATATATCCACGGAGGAATCGTTTCTTAGGCAGGTGTTGAGAAAAGCAACCATAACTCCACCGCAAAACCTTCGCATAAGGCATAAGGTTATGAGAGGTTTGACTGAATTTTAAAGTAATTTTTTCGATTTCCAAGTAATTTTGTCAATTTCAAAGTAATTACACGTTCAAATAGAAGATTGTCGATTTCCTATTTCCGATTTCTGATTTTCGGGCATCGGAAACCGGAAATTCTAGTTTTTGTTAAGGTTATTTGGGGTATCCGCGGTTTCCGATTTCTGATATTTCAGATATTAGAAACCGAAGAATTAGGTTTTTGTTGAAATAATTCACTTGCTTCCCAATTTTCGATTCCCGATAATTCGGATATCGGAAACCAAAAACATCGATTTTTTGATTTATAATGTTGATTCATTTCTCCGATTTCCAATATTTCTAATCTCGTATATCAGGAATATCTTTTTTTATTTTAATAACGTTCAATTGTCCGATTTCCGACTTTTTCTTTTCCATATCGGAAACCAAAGATACCACATGCTTTTTGACTGAATGATTCTTTCCCGATTTGCGATTAGCTTTCTCTCCACTCAACAACACTTCAATGCTTTTGTTGATAATACATAGACATCTCCTCTCCAATTTTTGGGTATCTAAAAATCTCCTCTTAAGGAGGGTCAAACAATCACAATGAAAGATAATTTCTATTTTGTCGGTTTTATTTTAATTTAATATATATATATATATATATATATATATATATATATATATATATTGCTAAAATGAATTCAATTGACATGATTTGATACATTACCTCGTTCAATCTGACATGATTTATTTGTTATGCAGCTTGATACATCAAGTGCAAATGAGTGCCTTGGCCACTGGTAAGAAGCAGGGAGATATCCATGGGGTCTAAAATGAAATATAATGTAATGTATTTAAAATGGAATCTCAAACATTAAATGTGGGAGTTTGAAATTTTATCATTTAAGAAAACAAATATCAGAGCTCAAGGATGAACTTTGTGCAACAGAAAATGCAAACAGGTTAGCACCCTTGGCATTTCATCCAACTTGTTTCTGGAGAAAATGCATACAGGTTAGCACCCTTGGCAGTTCAACCTACTTATTTTTGGTTTCTTCATAGTTCAAGGATTCAATGGAAATTCTAATGGTGGTGAGATCAGAGTACCCAAGGAGTTATCATCGACAAGAGGGAGTTATTCCCAATTTCCTCTGGAACACATCACTATTTTTGGTTGCTTTAAATCTTGATTGAAGCTCGAGTGTTCAAGAGAAGTACAACTCACAGCGTCTTGAGATCAGAACAACTAAGAAATTGTCATCGATGAGAGGGAGTGAGTCTCAATGTTACTATGGTACACATCACCTAGATAGTGAAAGTTGGAGAAACAAATTAAATCCATTTCCAAAGTTCTCAAGTATAACATGAAAAAGGATCAGGGTTATGCTAACCCCATGTGAAAAATGTCCATTTTCAAAAAAGTACCCACTAATGCATTGCTCAGAAAAATTCAGCACTCATGGGATTGATACTTGCACAAAATATGAATTCTATGGTATCCCTTGAAGCAAAAAAATGGGTTCAGTCTTCCTTTTTTAGTAGAGTTGCAGAATTCCGCGTTTAGCCTTCTTTTGGGAATGATAAACTCACCGAAGAGACAAAGTACTGCAAGAAATCCAAGGAGTTGTAGATATATTTCCTCAATGAATTAGAGGACAAAACATAGACTTCCATGGAAGATATCATGGATCTATTGCCAAGCGCCCATTGGAGGAATTAGATGAATGGATACCCAGGTTTTAAGTAAAGCTGATAAATAAAAACTGCATCAGCATTGGAATATATGAAATTTGATATTGAAAAGGTTTGTTACCCAACTTTTTTTAAGATCACAATCTGATTAGAGATTTCAAATTGATCACAATCTCCTTGTTTCCACTAAAATAGTGCTCACAAAATAAAAATAATGAAATAAGTTGATGTCATGAAACCATAAATTATGAAAAAAAGTTAATGCCATGAAACCATTAGTGTAAAGTGAACAACATCTCACATATAACAAAAAAAAATACACATTTTTACAAAAGAATGTAGATTTCTAACATATAACAAATACAATTTTTTTAAAGATTTCTACAATTGATAATAGAGTTAATTTTATATGTTGAGATTTTAACACTGAAGTTTCAAGTAAACACTACCCATTTTCGGAGCTCAAAAAAAGACTTAGTATCCACTCAAAACATGGGACACATGTACGGTCTATCATCCGTTGATGTATTTATTCATGAATGTCTTGAGGTAAAACCTCGGTTGTAAGTTGGGTTAGTAGTACCCACAAAAGTATTATTAAAATGTAATTTGCAGTCTCCCAAGGTAAGTCAGAAAAGTTTAGTTGCTGAAAGACTCAATATTTTTACACTCTCGGTGTTCCTTTGCACCTCTCGGTGCAAATGCAAGTTAAATTTATTTGAACGAGTATTAATGTATTTTTCATTTAACAAATTTTTGTGATCATTTTTATTCCCTGCAAGTAGGGAATATTGTAATCTGATCATGTCTTGACATTCGTGCCACTTAATCACAGTTTTTTATGTTATGCTTTTTCAGAAAAAACAAAGGATTTTCTTAAGTATTTTACATGAACCTTCTTATTGCGAAATATACTTTTCATTTTCAAAAGCAGTCCCTAGAACTAACAGCCCTGACATCTCTTCTCTTCATTCCATGAACTTGTTTTGACAACTCTGATATGTGTTCACTACCCTTGATGAACCTTGCATGGCTCAGAGCATGGTTGTTTGCATGCATATGTAGAGCAAGTGATAGATGGGCAAGGTCGATATTTCCATCTGTCCCATGCCATGCATCCAACCTATTTTTAAAAGGTTGTACGTGCCATCAATTGAATCAGAGGTAACCATCTCCATCAAGTTTCATCAACCCTTCTTCTTTGCTTGACATCTCATGTATGTCCGGGTCGGGCTCGGCGGAGCTGCAACCAGCGAGACAATAGATTGGAGAGATAATATTTGGATAATCAAAGAAACAAATGGTAATCTGCACTGCCTACCTGGTTATCGTCCTTGATACAGTCTGAACGCCATGACTGAATGTGGATTGTTCCATGCTGAATTGGGATTGTTCCATGGAGATTAAGATGACCACTATTAACCATTGGAAACTACATGCATCCTCTAAACAAATCGTATGGTTGAAAATTTCCCTCCTACATCCCTTCCTTTGGCATGTCGCTTGGATTTGAGACTGGTACAAAACTGTATGTATCCAATTTGGATTACTGAGTTTCCAATGATGATATGAATGAGCCGACTATATGATATGATTATATAGTCAATTTTGGATCCTAACTCAATTTACTTTACTCTTAATTAAGTTTCTTGTTTATTGTTGTTTGAACACTACTACATCTAAAGATTAAGATTATGCTGATCAAGATCAACTCTGATTTTGTATTATGAAAGAATCCTTACATAAAAACACTAATCTTGTTTTGGCACAGGGATGATTTCATTGAGTATGCAGAGGCATGTTTCAGGATATTTGGTGGGACAGTTAAATACTGGAGCACATTTAAGGAACCCAGCTCCTTCATACCAGAGGGCTATAATATAGGAAAATACCCTTCTAGTAGATGTTCCCCACCCTCAGCTGGGATTTGCAGGTCTGGAAACTCTTACACTGAACCATATATCGCTGCACAAAATGTCCTGAGAGCCCATGCTTCAACTGTACACCTGTACAGTGTTGAGTAATCCTTCAGGATTACATTGTAAACTATATTTCAGTTATTAGTTAGTAATCTTGTCATCTAACTGTAGATAACGGTTTTGATATCCTTTATATGTAACACTCATCTACGTAATAAGATATTGATTTGCTGAGGTTCTTCATGGCCTGTGTCAGTGGGATCAGAGCAAGGCAGCGAAGCATTGGTGAGAAAGAAGGAGCCCATGAAGGAGTATCCAACAAAGGAGCTATCACCAAGAAAGGAAGAAAGGAGCGCTACTTAGTAAAGATTGTGGAAGAAAGACAAAGACTGCACATTAAGAGGAGACTGAACGTAAATTGTTTTGGTAAGTTTTGAAGAATTATTTTCTTTTTTAAAAAAAGAAAAAAAAAGGAAGAGAGCCGCCATTTATATTTTCATGCAATGGTTTACTTAAATTAATTATCAAATCTTTGGGGAGTTCTTTTCAAAAAATAAAATTTTTTAAACAACCATTTATATTTGAGTGCAAGGTTTTTTAAATTGAAATATTAAACCTTTTGGGAAATCTTTTTAGAAGATAAAAAGATTTTAAAGAACATTGGCTAAAAGGAAAAGAATATATCAGACTGTATTTTGTACACACAAATTTACTACATAGTAAATTTCAATGAATTCTTTAATTTCAATTGTTGGAGTTATTTTATCTGGAAAAGAAAATTATCAGGAATGGTTTCGTAAAGTTAAAAATACCCTTATTTTTAATGATATGTGGGATGGAATTTGTGAAAATGAGAATTTAGAAGATAAGGAAGATGGAAAAGCAATAAATGAAGTGGATAAAAGTGCACCAGTACCACCTACTAATGCCAAAGAGTTAGCATTACGGAAAAGCAAGGACAAGAAGGCTTATGCCTTGATTATTGCCTCTGTAAGTGAAGAAGTAAGTAGACATTTAGTTTCTAGCAAAAGTGCTTGGGAAGCATTCAAGAAACTAAAAGATTTGTATGATTCATATTCTGAGCTTGAAATCATACAACTATTGATGAAATTATTTAACTTATAATTAAAAGATAATGATCCAATGAAACTTGCTTATGAAATTAGAGCCATTTTCCATGATATTGATGCAACTGGTGTAAAAGTTGACATTCAACTTACTGCATTTATTAAAGCTCTATATCCTACCTATACTCATTATTTAGAATCACTTCAAGCTGGTGGCCAAATGAAAGCTATTACCTTTGAAACACTTGTTGAGAAAATTGCAGAAAGAGAGAAATCATTTGGGAAGAAGGAATCTAAACCCAATGAAGAAACTTTGTGTCTTGCACAGAAAGGACACAAATCAAAAGAAGAATTTACAAAGCATGAAAATAGAAGCAGAGGTCGAGGTAGAGGACAAAGAGGACAATACAGAGGAAGGGGGGAAGATTTAATCAAGGAGAGAAACAATGTCATAGATGTGGAAAAATTGGTCATACTGCCAGTTATTGTAGAACTTCTTGGGATAAAATTGTTAACAAGAAAGAGCAAGTACAAGATAAAGGAAATGATAAAGGTAACCCTCTTGAATCTACACATATGATGGTGTTGCACATTGTAATCTAGGAATTGAAGAAGCTTTCAGTACTTTGTTTTCATGGAATGATATTTGGTTATTGGATACTGGAGTTGTTGATGAAATTGTAACTTCGGAATGTATTCGCTTGTATTTCTTATGTATTGTAACCCAATGTTTATTTCGGGATGTAATTGAGTCATGTTATGCCCCAATGTTCCTATCGGGAGGTTCTATAATGTAAACAAGTCATGTCAAGTCATTGTGGGTAATCCTCCTATTGATCAAGGGTTAAAGTCCTCGCAGTTCCGGGGCACTAGGGTTATTCAGACTCACCTAGTGAAGTCAGCCCTAGTTGATTTTAGTCAAGTCAAGAATTAGTATAAATAGAGAGATAACATATCTATTTATCACACACTCACTCACACTCAGTTGCAGCGCATAGCTGAGGAAGAGAAAGACACTAGGGAAAAGAAGAAAGAGGTTACTGTTGTCGGGAGATCATCTTACTGTTTTAGGGTTTTACTTTTGGTGTTGATTCTATCTTTGAGGAAGTTGTGGGGTTTTCTCCATTTACGGTTTCCCTGAGGAAAAACACTGTGTTCATTGTCTCTTGTGTTTGATTGCTGTGCTTGTTGTTCTCTCAGTTAAAGATCCTAATGTTATGCTAGCTTAATGTTAAAAATCTAACATGGTATCAGAGCTAACCTGAGAAGAAGAAACTGTGCAGCTGCGGGAACTAGGGCTTCCTACTTTGTGGATCTCTCTCCACAGATTTTCAGCAAAATAAGTTTGGAATAACTCTCCTCCCTAGGGCGCATCTTTATGTCGAAGTTGAATCCAATTCTGAGGTTTTTCAGTTTTGGACCCAACACTACTACCGAAAATTAGGGCTTTCCATAGAAGTGGAATTTTTCAGTGAGCCCAGGCCTAAATTGATCTCCCCCCCAAAATTGAAGTTAGGGATCAAGATCAAAGCATTTGGTTGGACAGAACTTCGAAAAAGCAAAACCCTAATCTGCTCTTGAACCAGCACTGCTGAATTTCAGCTCCAAATCCATATCCAACATCTTGACTTGGTAAGATCTAAATCTTTGTATTTCCATTTGAGGTTCTCAGTTAAGATGTCTCATCATACCAAGCTTGATGAAAAGCTTGAGGGAGTTGATAACTTCTGAACCGGGAAGTATAGGATCTCCCTGGTCCTGGAAGAAAATGAGTTGGACTTCTATATCAGTGAAGAGGTTCCAGTTCCAGAGGGAGATGAGGCTAAGGCCTTACACAAGAAGAAGATGGTTATGGAAAAGAGGATCATTGCTGATTCAATCAAGGATCACCTCATACCACATGTGTCCTCCCTAAAGACACCTAAAGCTATGTTTGATGCCCTAACCAAATTGTTTGAAGGGAAGAACATAAACCAGAAGATGACTCTGAGAAACCAACTGAAGAATGTAAAGATCCAGAATGTAGAGACCATCCAGTCTTACGTTTCAAGGGTCTCTCAGATCAAGGAACAACTGGAAGCAGTAGATGAAGAAGTGGAAAATGCAGAGATTGTAATGACCACCTTGAATGGTCTCCCTAGATCATGGGACTCCTTTATTCAAGGAATCTGTGCCAGAAAGAAGTTAGTCAAATTCAACAGACTATGGGAAGAATGCTCTCAAGAAGAAGCTCGGATAGCAACTTGAGAATAGAAGATGGAAAGTGAAGATCAAGCTCTCACAGTTCACTCCAAGAAAGGCAGAAGAAACTCTCATCATTACAGAGGTAAGAGCTTTCACCATGAAGATAACATTAGAAAGGACTTATCTAAATTAAGATGCTATACATGTGATGAAAGAGGACACTTTGCAAAAGACTGTCCTAGAAACAAGATTAACTCTCATAAGAAGAAGGGAAACAAGCTAAGACATCATGCTCATGCTGCAGAGGATGATGAACCTTCCAAAAAGAGAATGAGATATGAAAGTGAAGATTCTTCCAGTGATGAAGAATATGTTTTGATTTTCGCTCTCACGGGAAACATTACTCACGGAAGCAATGATTGGCTTATAGATAGTGGGGCTTCCAAACATATGACAGGATTCAAGGAATATTTTGTGAAACTATCAAAACATGAATCACCTCACAAGGTGAAGCTTGGAGATGACTACCAGTATCCAATAAAAGGTAGTGGGGAATCCTCCTATAAGCTAGACTCTGGAAAGTATATGACAATGAAGGAAGTATTGTTTGTACCAGGACTAAAGAAGAACCTCCTCTCCATATTTGCATTAGATGCAAAATGCATGAGGGTTGCATTTATAGATGGCCAAGTTATCATGTGGCCAAAGGGAAAGACTATTGATGATGCAGTAGTGATTGGGGAACAAGAAGGAGGTTTATACAAATTGAAGGGCCATCCAGAACAAGCTTTAGTCCATGACATAGTAGAGCCAAATGAGCTTTGGCATAGAAGGCTTGCGCATGTGCATTACAAAGCACTACCACTTGCAAGCAAAGCTGTTGAAGGTCTTCCAGAAATTCAAGCAAAACATGATGGGGTCTGCAAAGGATGTGCAAAAGGAAAGAACACAAAGAAGCCATTTCCAAGTAGCTAGAGAAAAGCAAAAGGAATCTTGGAAATCATCCACTCCGATGTATGTGGTCCAATGTCATCAAGTTCACTAAGCAGGTATGTATACTATGTTTCTTTTATTGATGACTTTTCTAGGAAGACATGGATTTACTTCATGAAGAACAAAAATGAAGTATTAAGCAAGTTCAAGGAATTCAAAGCCTTGATCGAGAACCACATTGAAAGAAGATCAAGACCTTTCGATCAGATAATGACGGAGAATTCACATCAAATGAATTCAAAGAGTTATGCAAAGAATCAGGGATTAAGAGGGAGTTGTCCACTCCATACAATCCACAACCGAATGGGATTGCAAAAAGGAAGAATAGAACTATCATGGAAGCTGCAAGAGAAACGCTTCATGATCAAGATCTGCCTATGCATCTATGGACAAATTGCCAGAACAACGGTGTATGTACAAAACCATACTCCACACAGAGTACCCGAGAACAAGACTCCTGAAGAAGTCTTCTCCAGCAAGAAACTAGAAGTCAGCCATCCCAGAATATTCAGCTGTCCTATATACATTCACATTCCAAAAGAGAAGAGAACAAAATTAGATCCTTCAGGAAAGAAGGGCATATTTGTGGGATACTCTGAAAGCTCGAAGGCTTATAGAATATACTTCCTAGGATTCAAGAAGATCGGCATTAGCAGGGATGTGACTTTTGATGAAGACACAGCTTACAAAAAATCCAGAAAGAAACCTACTGAAGTTCCTGAAGAGGCAGAAGCACCCATAACTCATGACACAACCATGAATGAAGAAGTTCAAGAAGAAGATCGAGAATTTGAAGAACCACAAGAACCTCTAGATCAACCTCAGGAGAAGAATCCTCACAAGAGGAAACCTGCTTGGGTACGAGAACCTATCCAAGGTGCGGAAAGATATGGGGCTCCAGAAGAGAATCACAGAGAAAGAAAGAGGACCGGATCCTGCTCCGGGTATGTAGCATTATTATGTGATTTCATCGATAAAGAACCTTCCAATTATGAAGAAGCGGCAGAACGGAAAGAATGGAAGGATGCTATGATCGAAGAGTATCAATCGATCATGAAGAATGATGTTTAGGATGTTTTTCCAAGACCAGAAGGGAAGTCAGTTGTAAGTTCCAAATGGATCTACAAGATCAAGCATGCTGCAGATGGTAGCATTGAAAAATATAAAGCAAGATTTGTTGCTCGTGGTTTCTCCCAGAAAGAAGGAATAGATTATGAAGAAAATTTTGCACCTGTAGCCATATACACTTCTATCAGATTAGTACTTTCCCTGGCTGCAGTGATGAAATGGAAGATACACCAGATGGATGTCAAGATTGCTTTCTTGAATGGTGTAGTAGAAGAAGTGTATGTGGAACAACCACTTGGTTTTGAGACACATGACAAGGAGTCTCATGTATGTAGATTGAAGAAATCCCTGTGCGGTTTGAAACAAGCACTCAGGATTTGGTATGGCAAAATTGATAGCTTGCTATCCAGTTTGGGCTTTACTAAGAGTAAAGCAGATTCCAACCTTTACTACAAGGTTGAAGATGGCAACCCAGTGATGCTTCTACTATATGTAGTTGATCTGTTTGTAATAGGTATGGATGGGTTGATTACTGATACGAAGAGGAAGCTTACTGCCGAGTTCAAAATGAAGGACTTGGTTATGATGCATTATTTTCTAGGCATGGAGGTGTGGCAGAATGCAGATGGAATTTGCCTAGGACAAGGGAAATATACAGTAGAGATCCTGAAGAGGTTTGGGATGATGGACTACAAGGCTATGGCCACACCTATGGAATCAAACCTGAAGCTATTGAGTGATGCTTCATCAGAGACAGTTGATGCTATGATGTATCGTCAGATGATTGAGTCCTTGATGTACCTGACAAAAATGAGACCAGATATTTGCTTTGCTGTGAACACCTTGAGCTAGTTCTTGGTAGATCCGAGACATGTTCACTTGATTGCTGCAAAGCATATTCTGAGGTACCTGAAGGGTACAGTTGATTATGGGCTCAAGTATGAGGTGAGTCAAAATATTAACCTGGAGGGTTTTGTTGATTCATATTGGGCAGGTAGTTCCACCGATAGGAAGAGCACTTCAGGGTGTTGCTTCAGTATGGGATCAGGTGTGATCTCTTGGTTTAGTAGGAAGCAATCCTGTTTGGCACTGAGTACAGTTGAAGTAGAGTATGTCACAGCTTATTCAGCTAGTTGTGAGGTAGTATGGCTGAGGAAGCTACTGTCTGATTTATTTGATCTCCAGTTGGATGCTATTTGTATACATTGTGAAAACCAGAGTTGTGTGAAGTTGTCAGAGAACTCGGTGTTCCATGACAAGTTGAAGCATATCGAGATCAAGTATCACTATATCAAGGATATGGTGCAGAGGGGAGCAGTGAGGCCAGAGTGAAGTTTGAGTACTTTAGGGAGAAGCTTGGTGTTCTCCAGATTGAGGTCCCTTCCAAGGGGAAGTGATGAGTCCGTGAGCCATTCTGACATGGTGAGAGGATTGGTTCCTTCCATGGTCAAATGTAAGGGCTGATTCATTCTGTCATGGTGAGAGGATTGGTTCCTTCCATGTCAGATATGAGTGCTGAGCCATTCTGATATGACTGTAGGATTGGTTCCTACATGATCATATATAAGGGCTATTTCCATTCTTGGAATGGAGGTGCCTGGTCAGTTACCAGGAATACTTGGTTTAGGACTGAGGGCCATTTTGATATGACTGTGAGATGTGTTCTCACATGATCAGATGTGAGCGCATGGCCATTTTGATGTGATTGAGGGATGTGTTCCCACTTGATCAGATATAAGGGATGATGCCATTCTCTTGGAGATTGGAGGCACCTGGTTAGTTACCAGGAACCCTCAACTTGGGGTTGAGAGCCTTTCCATCATGGTTGCAGGATGTGTTCCAGCATGGGTGGATGTAAGTGCAGAGCCTTTTCATCATGGTTGCAGGATGTGTTCCCGCATGGGTGGATGTAAGTGTAGAGCCTTTCCATCATGGTTGCAGCCTTTCCATCATGGTTGCAGGATGTGTTCCCGCATGGGTGGATGTAAGTGTAGAGCCTTTCCATCATGGTTGCAGGATGTGTTCCCGCATGGGTGGATGTAAGTGTAGTGTAATAACCCAAAATTTCATAAAAATTAAATTTTTTTAAAGTGACATAAAATGTCTTAGATCGTAGTTTAGTAACTGCTAGCGGTTAGTGGAAAATGAAACAGTTTAACAAATTTTAAGGATTAGTTTCAAATACAGAAACACTAATACAACTTTAATTTTTATAAGTAATAGAAAGAGGACTTGCATTTAATTGCTGCTAGCTATACTAATGTTTTACTTTTGTCAAGTAGGTGAGAAACCATGTTTGAATTCAGGGCTTACTTAGCATTTTGATAACTCAAATGGACTGCTGGTTCTTACAGGTTCAGCAGGTAAGCGTATGATCAAGTAGGAGTTGTTTTGGATCTATGACAGTATTTATATTTAAGCCATTATGACTTTTATCCTTAACATAATTAATGTTATTTACAAGAATGAGTTCTTCCAAGGTTTCTTTCTGTCATAAAGATTATAATGCCTAGTCAAATATAGATTCTTACAGTGAGCATAGAGTTCATGATCTTGGCAGATAATTACTTCTACTGTATCATGATCTTACTACTATTGTTAAGTTTAAAACTCAAGTGCACTACTCTTTAAGTATGAACATAATCCTATGTTTTTCAAAGGTAAAGTTTACCATGAAAGATTAGTTAATTAAGAGAAACTCTTTCAAAAGGTTAATCTTCAGTCTTCTTGAAGACTCCTTCCTTTATCAACAGCAAGTCTTTCAGTGGAGAAGTTTAGAGCTCTTCAGTTTATGAAATAAATCATAATATCAATATATTAATACTCTAATTATCCTTTACTAATCATGTAACAATACCAACTTATTTGAATTGTTGCAATGATGATTATCTTCTTACACAACTAGTAGACAAGCTGTATTCTTAATCTCTAGATTATAACCATGATACAAGTGTTAATTGAAATGTTATAAAACTATGTTGACTTATGATTTAATAGTGTCAAGCTATACCCATCAACTAATTATATAGCCTAAGGTAGTTGTATCTACCTATCAACTACTAGATGCAATTGAAACTAAAGGAAATATACATTATAAGATTTGCTCCTATATAATACTAGTTCCAAAGCATAGTATAATGTCATTGATGGAAAAGTTGATATGATGAGCAATCATATTAAACTTAGACTATGGTTGATGGCATAAATTTCATTATGGGAAATGATATAATTCATAATCGGATGTGCAGCATTGACAATAGGAATCGACCCACACTTGGTTAAAATTCTGGAAGGGAACGTGGACCATCCTCCTCCATGCATTGGTTGATTTATAACGCAATGAAACCCTACTCTTTTGCATTTTGCTTCGAGGGTTTGTGTTTCTGCAATTTGCGCTGTGAAATTCCTTGTGGCCATGAGAGGCTCGCTCTTTCTTAAAACTTAGCACTAAAGCCTGCATTACTGTGCAAAGCGGTTTATGGTTTCGTTGCTTGTGTTTTCAGTTTCTTTTGTGAGTTGAAGGAAAACACAGTGCGAGTGGTTTTTCACTTCTTCACTTGGATTGAAGTCTGTAAAAGGTTTTACCCTTGTGTCTATTCGTTCTTTGCCTTGGAATCGTGGAGCTTGAGGCCGTATCCTTGCTGCCTTTGTCGCAGGGATGACTTGAGATTTTCCTTGGATTGATGCATACGAGTTGGGTGGCCGTATCTTCTTGGCTCTGTTTTCTTCTTGCTTGCAGGTATGCATTTTTACCTTGCCCGAGATTCTTTGTCAAATTATTTACTAAGTTAGGGTTTAGTAAATTATTTTACTCAGAGTTTTAAAGATTGTTTGGTTTAAATCTTGCAGGCTCACGTTGACAGCTCCAGGCTTTATGTGGAAAGCAAACTCGTGCTTCGATTAACTTTGTGGGCTTCCAACTAGTAATCCCCGGTCTCGTCGTGGGTTCTCCCTACTTGCGATATGGGTTGTTGGATGAAGGTTCCTGTGGTTGGAAATATGGCTTCGGATTCTCCGTTGGTTAAGATGTTTAGTTTGTTGTTTATTAACCATGTTTTTAATTGAAAACCCTTGCGATACTTCCCTGGGTAGCACAAGCTCTTGAAAATGTGATGTATATGTGGTTTCGATTAAGCGATTTAGCCTTACGGCTTAAGTGATGTAATGATGTTGTTTAAGATTAAAATAACTTCCTCTGTGCTCAGAGATGTTTATGTGATCTCTGTCTCGTTTTCTTTAATTTTCCTATTTGAACTCCAAGAAAATGAAGACTGTGAACTGGGTTTTCCTTAACCTAACAGTAATGTAATTTTTATTTACAGTTAATAAAGAAGACTTATGTATATTGGTTTATTTAGCAGGCTGGGGATGTTTATTTATCTACCTTTGATTAAGGATTATTTTGCAATGGTTAATAATTAATGGTTTATTTTGCTCAGGATTTACATTTATATCGTATTTATTAATTCTCTGTATTTATAATTATTTTTAAGCTCTGTTTAGAAGATATTGTTAATTTCTAGAACTCGGCTTTTAAGGGTTAAAAGAAATATTGTAAACCCTACAGTTTATGAAATTCTTGTTTCTGCTTATAGTATTCTTGACTCTGTTTTTGAGAAATAGAATAATGAAAGATTATATGACTTACAGATATAAGTATGATGCTAACTCTGTAAGAAATGAAAAGATTCTAAACAGTTTCGCTTCTAATTTTTAGTTAAGAAAAATACTTAGGTTTTTAGTGCAGTATACTTGAAATCTAGAGTAATATTAACTCTCAGTAAATTTTGTAAAATAAAAGGATTACAAAAGAATCCTTAGCTCCTAGATAAGACATACTCTGGTCTGTAAAGTTAATATTTATCAATTGTTTTATTATTTTCTTTTTACATGTTTTCTCAAATATTAGTTGTTTACTTTACTACTGTTAACTATAATATCTTTATTTTCTATCAGTATACTAGTACTGAAATAATAATAATATTTACTATTTTCTTTATACCCGCATTTCCATTTAGTTGGCTGAAGTAAAGATAAGTGCAGATAATACATAACGCTGCTATTCAATGAAATTCATAGACATTGAAGTAAAATCTATTTACTATTTACATTCAAATAAAAGAATCATATCTACTGTTTACATTTCAATAAAAGAATCATTTCATTTACCTAAGACAATCTAACTGTGCTAGAGTACGACTTGAATCTTGGTGTGGAAAAACACAGCTTGGAAATTTATTTTCTATCTATTTCACTTATTTACATAATCATTTCCATTTCTACTATAATCTATAATTTTACTGAACTTAACATTACACAGTTTAATTTTCATTCATAAACCCTAAACACTAACATGCCTGTAATATATAAAATAAGAATTATCTAACTGAAGACAGTAAAAATAAAATAGAACCTGTTGAGGACAAGACGACAACAGCTTAAGGAGGCTGTTCCTCCCAACCAAAATCCTGGAGAGCGCTCAAACAATGCTTCCTCAGGACCCCCGAGCTTGTTCCTGGTCTTCTTGGCTGAGAACTGGGTGGAGAATGCAACTGTAAGACCTCTGTCACCTGACTGGTCCAATTACCTCAATAATAAAAATCTGCTCTCAGCAGTATGATCTTCAGCTTAAAAGATGCAACTAGATCAATCTCAACAACTATCCCCTCAAACACACTCCAGACTCCCCTTCATTGAATTTCTCTTGAGTAAAATTCATTCACCCTGAATGATCACTTCTCTAGAATGAGCAGCCTCAGCTCTCTTCAATGAAAATTTTTATAGAGATGCCTAGGTCTTCTGGGTCAGTTTTCATTAAATGAGCCACCTGCTTTGATTCCACTTTCTTGGGGAATCATGACCACAAATATAGGGAAGTTGCCACCTGCAACAGTTGGAAGTGGTTTGAGGATGCTACCACATGTCAGTTTGCTCTCCACCCAGTCTCCTCCACCAATTGACCATTAAACACTCTTTTAATAGCTTCCCTAAGCTGTTGTCTCCTCATTTATTTATTTATAAATAAAATATTCTGAATTTACATTAAATATTCTTGACCCCACTAGGTCATCAATTAAAACTTAGCATAAAATTTAACACAATGTTCCTCAAATATTATAAAATTGTTTTTGCAAATTGGGGCATGTGACATGCAGAGCCTTTCCATCATGGTTGCAGGATGTGTTCGCTTATGGGTGGATGTAAGTGCAGAGCCCTTCCATCATGGTTGCAGGATGTGTTCCCACATGGTTGGATGTAAGTACAGAGCCTTTTTAGCATGGTTGCAGGATGTGTTCCCGCATGGCTAGATATAAGTGCTAAGCCTTTCTGATGTGATTATAGGATTGGTTCCTACATGATCAGATGTGAGTGTTGGGCGTGCCTTTCTGACATGGTGTTAGATGTGTTCCTCGCATGGTCAGATGTAAGTGCTGGGTGAGACATTTTGACTTGGTGTCAGATATAAGCATTGAAGAAGACCTACATGGAGGCTAGGCCTACAACCAACATGAAAAAGGGCTGGCTCTGTAGAACTTCCTGTGGCGAGAAGAATCATGAGATAGCACCCATGTTGATGATCCAGCAGTAATGATCCAGATCGAGTGATGATCCATATCTAGAGATGATGCTCCAGTGATGATCCAGATCGAGTGATGATCTAGATCTAGTGACGATGATCCAGATCGAGTGATGATCCAGATCCGAAGATGAAGATGACCTGAAGATGAAGATGACTTGAAGATGCAGATGACGAGATGATCCAGAGAAGAAGACCAGTGATGAAAATTGTGTCAAGAGAATACCTTCCTAGTTAAGAGGGAGTGTTGATGAAATTGTAACTTCAGAATGTATTCAATTGTATTTCTTATGTATTGTAACCCGATGTTTATTCCAGGATGTACTTGAGTCATGTCATGCCCCGATGTTCCTATCGGGAGGTTCTATAATATAAACAAGTCATGTCAAATCATTGTGGGTAATCCTCCTATTGATCAAGGGTTAAAGTCCCCACAGTTCTAGGGCACTAGGGTTATTAGACTCACCTAGTGAAGTCGGGTCTAGTTGGGTTTAGTTAAGTCAGGAATTAGTATAAATAGAGAGCTAGCCTCTCTATTTATCACACACTCACTCACACTCAGTTGTAGCGCATAGTTGAGGAAGAGAAAGACACTGGGTCAAAGAAGAAAGAGGGTACTGCTATCAAGAGATCATCTTACTGTTTGGGGTTTTACTTTTGGTGCTGATTCTATCTCTGAGGAAGTTGCGGTGTTTTCTCCATTTATGGTTTCCCCGAGGAAAAACACTATGTTCATTGTCTCTTGTGTTTGATTGCCGTGCTTGTTGTCCTCTCAGTTAAAGATCATAATGTTATGCTAGCTTAATGTTAAAAATCTAACAGGAGCCACATGTCAAATGACATTTAGAAAATACTTCTTTGAAACGTTTAGTGATCAAATTGATGGGGTAGTACATTTGGCAGATAAGTCTCAGTTAAAACCTTCAGGAATTGGTTATGTTAGATTGAAATTATCAGGACTTGCTGATTATATACTTCCTGATGTTCTTTATGTTCCACAATTGAAGAGAAATCTAATATCTCTTGTGCAAATTAGACAACAAAATCACTCAATACATATGTTTGATGGTATCATTGAGATTAGAAGAGCTTATGATAGTGTGATTGTAATGAATGGAGTGGAAGATACCAGAATTTTAAAGTTGAATGGTACATCATCCAATTCACAGAATTCTGCAAATTTGGTTCAGCATAATAGTAATTTATCTTCGAGCTTATTGTGGCATGCTAGATTTGGTCATATTAATTATGAGAGTCTTAGGATTATGAAACAAAAAGGAGTTCAAGGGCTTCCTACTATTCCAAGACAACTTTCCCCATGTGATGCTTGTATCTTAGGCAAACACAGTAAACAACATTTTAATGATTCTATGTTTCAAGCTTTAAGAAAGCTTGGTCTTGTTCACTCAGATTTATGTGGGCCCATGCTTGTTCCATCAACAAATGGTAACAAATATATCATGACTTTCATTGATGATTTTACGATGATGTGTTGGGTTTATTTATTAAGAGAAAAATATCAAGCTTTTGATACATTCAGACATTTTCACTTATGGATTAAAAATGAAGCTCAACTCAATATTGGAACCCTTCGAACTGATAATGGTGGTGAATATACATTGCAAGATTTTGAAAAATATTTCCAGGAGAATGGTATTAAACATCAAACAACTATTTCTTATAATCCACAACAAAATGGTGTGGGAGAACGTCTGAATAGAGCACTCTTGAATATGGTAAGATCAATGATGTTTTTTAAAAATGTCAAGTTAATGTTTTGGGGAGAAGCAGTTCTTTGTGCTGTCTACATTAAGAATAGATGTCATTTTGTTGCACTACAAAACAAAACACCTTATGAAATGTGGCATGATCATCTTCTAGCTCTCAAACATTTTATAATTTTCGGTTCCACATGTTATGCTTTGATTCCTGATCAACAAAGACAAAAATTGGGAGCAAGAAGTCAGAAGTGTATTTTTTTGGGATATTCTAATATTTCTAAAGCTTATAGGTTGTATCATGAAGATAACATGAAGTTTATTATTTCTAGAGATGTTATATTTTTTGAGTTTGAGAAAGATGCACTCACTATTGATAAACAACTTGCTCACCTTGATAGATTTCATTCTAAAAAAATCTATCATGAAATGGATAATGAACTTCCAAATATTGAAGGGGGGATTCCTGTTCTAAGTCAAGTTTTGGAATTTCCTTCTAATGCACAAGTTGATGATTCTAATGCACAAGTTGATGAAACAAAAGACGAGATAGTTGATGATATTGTTAATGTAATGGATAAACTAAGTATCATGGATAATGCAGAACCTGCTCTTAAAGAAGAAACAAAGCAAACACCACAACAACAAGAAGTTCGTAGATCGATACGGACTAAGACATTTTCGAAAATGTATGATGATTTTGTAACATTAGATTGTGAATTAAACTTTCATGCGTTTGATGAACCTGCATATTTTCAAGAAGCAGTAAATAGTGATGTATGGAAAATTGCAATGCAAAGAGAGTATGATGATCTCATAAAAAATGTTACTTGGAGGTTGGTGAATCCTCCAATTGGAACCAAACCGATTGGATGCAAGTGGATATATAAGAATAAATATAAAGCAGATGGGTCACTTGAAAAACACAAAGAGAGACTTGTAGCAAAATGGTATGCACAGAAAGAAGGTGTTGATTACACAGAAACATTTGCTCCTACAGCTAAATGGGGCATCATTCGAACTTTGTTTTCATTAGCAGCACAAAAATGATGGAAGATACATCACATGGATGCCAAAACCACATTTTTGAATGGAGACTTAAAAGAAGATGTGTATATGGATCAACCTGAAGGCTTTGCTATCAAAGGGCAAGAACAGAAGGTATGCAAATTAGTCAAATCTTTATATGGTTTAAAGCAAGCACCCCGAGCTTGGTATGAAAAGTTAATTGAACATCTTCTCAAATTGAATTATGAGCACTTCAATCTAGATGATGCAACTTTATTTGTCAAGAAAGTTGGAAGATAGGTTGTATATCTAGTTGTCTATGTGGATGATTTGCTTATCACATGAAATAATGACGATTATATAGTATCTATCAAAAAAGAGTTGAAAAAGGTTTTTGATATGACATATTTGGGATTATTACATTATTATTTAGGAATTGAAGTAGATAAAAAACCAAAGCACATTTTCATTTCTCAGAAAAAATATGTTGGAGAGTTATTAAACAAATTTGGTATGTAGGATTTTACTCCTGTTTCAACACCAATGGAGCAGAATCTAAAGCTTACTTCAAATGAAGGTAGCACATTTGAAGATCCAACAAAGTACAGGAAGCTTGTTGGAAGTTTAATTTATATTACTACTACTCGTCTTGACATAAATTTTGCTGTAGGAATAATTTCCAAGTTTATGCATCATCCCTGTGAAGGTCATTGGAATGCAACAAAGCGAGTGCTCAAATATTTAAAATGCACTTAATCTTATGGCATAAAATATTCTAAAGTTTTAGACTTTCATCTCATTGGTTATTCAGATTCATATTTTGATGGAGATAAAGAGCATGGGGTCTCTACTTCAGGTTATTTGATGAACCTTGGATCAGCAGCTATCACATGGAGATCATGAAAGTAATTTGTTCCTGCTGATTCTACAACTGAAGCCGAATATGTTGTAGCAGCTCAAGGCACAAAATAAATCATTTGGCTTTGTAAAATACTTGAAGACTTGCAGGAGAAACAAGTGAATTCAACACCTCTCTTTGTTGACAACACTTCTGCAATTCGATTGGCCAAGAATCCAAAATTCCATGATTGAACCAAACATATCAACACCAAATATCACTTGATTCGACATCATGTTGAGGCCAAAACCATTCATCTGACACATTGTCCTACTTCTGAGCAAATTGCAGATATCTTTACTAAAGCATTGGGCCATGAAAAGTTTGAAAATTTTAGAATGCAGCTTGGCATGTCAGATGTCCCTTCAGATTAAGGGGGAATGTTGAGTAATCCTTCGGGATTACATTGTAAATAATATTTCAGTTATTAGTTAGTAATCTCGTTATCTAACTATAGATAAAGGTTTTGATATCCTTTATATGTAACACTCATTTACGTAATAAGATATTGATTTGTTGAGGTTCTTCACAGATTGTGTCATACAGGACACTATACCAGGTATTACAATTGAATTGAAAACATTAGCTAATTAGATGATATATATGTAGCAATAACTGATAGTAATAAATGGTTGAGAGGTACATGGATGGGCCATAAATATTTGATGTAGTGAAATGTTTATCAAACTTTAAAAATTAATTAAAAAATATAATTTTTTAAAAATTGTTACATTATTAGATTTACTATGAATAACAAACAACAAATTTAACAAATTTACTATAGGCCTATGTTGCATTCACCCTATGTAACTATGGTAATTTATCACATGCCTCTATTGAAGCATTAATTTTGATCACATGATATGGATTGGGAATCCAACACGTGCCTTTTCAATTTGATTATGATGGTTGGGAAGATATACATATGTAGGTCTTTAAAGGCATTGAAAAGGAGAAAATATAACTACATTTTTATTAATGGACTATTAATTCTTCGTGGCATGTTAGGCGTGGAATCAGTCATAGGTTCCTACTGGTAAATAGAAGCAAGCATTTTGGGGGGCTTCACCTCTTCCGGACCAAAAGACAAATGATCCTACTAGAACATCCATCTCGAGGGTATTTTTTAACCATGGAATTCCTTCCATTTTAGTGGGCCAATCGTAGAATCCATGCCTCAACTGAGAGTAGTTTAGAAGCATTTCTCATAAATTAGATGGGATACACACATGCATGCATAAGCCTAACCACTGTGCTTGGTTGCACTCCTCTAAGGTGTTTATGATGACCTTTAGGGTTTGAGTGGATGAATTTTATAGAGTCATTACCTATTCTATTCATAAAAATCCATTAAATATATGGATTGGTTCCTCCTCATGTGCCTAAGGAAACACTGCAAGTTAAAATATTTGTGGGATGTCCTTCCTAATTAGCTCTAGGTTAGTTTTGTATTTGTGATTATATTGGCATGTAATTGTTTTCCTTGTAGATCTGGTTATTAGCATTTAAAGTGACGGGCTTAATCAATCATCATTAATAGTGTACCTTGTTGGGACAAGATGTTAGCAAGCGTGCTATACCTAAACCTTTACTTTAATCATCAAACATAGGGATTCATACAAACTTATGAGGGTTCTGCACAATATATGCAACTACAAAATTTTTCCAATAATGCCTAGTAGCATCTAACTTCAATTCAATTAATCCAAAATATTGTTGGTAAAAAACAATGAGAAATTTAATCTATGAGATAAGGGTTGCGAGCGACATGGATTTCATTATTCAACCAGACACTTATTCCTTTATCAGTAGTCTTAGAGACAAGTTTTAAGAAGTTCTTCTCCTAGATTTAGAGAAACCTTCTGGAGGACTCCCTAATTTATGCTAGCACAATTAACACACCAATTACAGACATCTGGTGACATGAAATTTTGAGTGAGTAATGAAACAGACAAAGAATCTAATGCTTTACCTAGTTCGTATAATAACATATCATGTAAAATAAAAATAATCATTCAACTTCAAATAGTAGGAATAGTAAGAAAGCGTTTATGTTAACTTCATATGTAGAAATAATTCATCAACGCCATTCTATTGAAATACTGGAAATTGCTACAACTTGTAGGAATTCTATGTATATGTTATATTCTATGAAGACATATCCAAAACAATAAATTTAATCTAACACACAAGTCCTTGTAGTCACCTATGGATGGGCACTGATACAAGGTGATATAGGAACATAAAGATTACTCAATAATACATAGGAATAAGAGTCTTCATTAATCTTGGAAAAAAATGTTCAACGTTTAAAACTTGGTCTCTTGAAAAAATCTAATAATAAAAGTCGTGTTCAAAACATATGGGTGCTAACTTGGCTAGCCGCTCCCTTCTAACTTAAATATGAAAATGTATCTTTCAAGAGAATTTTCTAACATCTAGTCTATCTGAAGTATCTATATGCAAATTGTGCAAAATGTGCTAGTGTAGGTAGGTAAGATCACTCAAGGTAAAAAGAGTGATTAGTGTTGTCTCGGACATGCTCAATGGCTTCCATGTGCTCTTGTGGATTTGGGGACTAGGCCTCCAATTGATGGATCTATGAGTTGTGTCGAATTTTTTGTTGGTGTTCTCGTGGATGCATTCAAAACTAGAAGTGCTTATCAAAACTGGTAGTGCTTCATTTATTATTTGTCTGTCTTTAGATAGATGGAACTTCAAGAGTAAAAAACCGGTGCCCCTTCCGAGTGTTGAGTCAAAGACAATGCCAGATGGAACTTGGTTCCTTTATGACTTTTCTAAATCACCTAGCTATTAGTATCTTTTTTGCACAATAGTTATTAAAAAGGAAATAATTAATCATCAAAACAATTATTTCTAAATATACATTCAATTCCTAACTAAGTGCCTTCCTTATCTTAATTTAGGTGTATTATCTCCTTGATTGGGATTTAACATGCTTTCATTTAAAAAGAAAAAGGATGGATTTTGCAACCAAAGGTGAAAGACATAATAAAGCATATAACTTTATTTTCTCGGTATTCGAGATTTTGTGAGCATGGTAAGGGGAAATGATAAACAACTATGTGTATGCTCAACAAACATTGGTCTTTACTACGAATGAATTTGAAATCGATAATAAAAATGGACAAGTGGAGGATGCCCCTTTGTTAGTAGGGGTAGAACCTGCCATATCCTCTTGAGACTATAGTCAGTCTACCTCTTCAAATATAAGTTCCAAAGAAGAGGGATCCAACATTGGCTCATCACCATAGTGTAGTGATGACAAGGATAGCCATTACATGTTTGAATTTGGAGAGAATTTGATGCCTCAATATAAGAACATATATTTCATTGCATTGTTATTCATTTTGATACTGAAGGGTTTTTCCTATTTCAGATTCTTAGATCTAAACAAAAGTTTTACTATTGATATTAAAATGGCATTTATAAATTACCCTTTTACCTAATCTATTTTATAGATATGGTGAAAATAAATTTTTTGTTATCATTTTGTAGATAAATTACTTAGTAAAATGGGTGGAGGTAAGCATATAGGTGTTACAAACATTTCTCATCATCATCATATTATGAGTTCACCAAACCTCACAATTTGCCTCAAATCCTCAAGTTATGAAGTTGGAATTGGGTCAGGATCAATGATTTCATGCCTTTGTCCACCACCACACTTTCCTTGTGGACAATGAGGCTTACCCCTTTGCATAATGCCTTTTTTCCTTGAACAATAAGTGATGCCACCACCACTTGCCTTCATATAATCAGCGGTGCTCCTTGGGTAACTCTCTGTCTCAGTGGACAAAGAGCGGTGTTTGGGTTCTAAAGGTTAAAAAAGGAGTTCCGAGAGGCTTCTCGAAGCATGACTTCATGTGTAAACCTCATCCCTAGAATTATGGACTACCTGGGCTCAAGATCCATCCTTGTAGGATCTCCCCTCCACCTCACCCATGATATCCTAAACTTCCTCTATCCCCCCATGACTATAAGTATTGGCTCACCCCCCATAGGTAAGGAGAGGAAGATCATGTTACAACATCAAAATTCTGGCTAAATCTAGCCAAGGAGAGTGAGCATTTGGTAGACAACTTTGAAGCTTTGGAGACAAGGTTTTGCTTGAGAAGAGACTTCTCAACACTAAGGATTTGATTGTAATTTCTCTCTCTATTTTATTTATGCAATAAAAGTTAATTTCCCATGAATGATATTGTGTATGAATCACTTATTTCATTGTTGAACTCCTTAGTCATCAACATAGGATCATAGGTTGTACTTGGTACTTTGACCTTGTATATGCTTTGTTATGTATTTATTGCAGGTGAATCTGTGGATATAAAAAATTCCAAAGGCCAACATATTACAGTGTATTATAGGTAAAAGAATCCATTCCAAGCATCTATTTGATCCTAGGGAAAGTAATTTTAGTTGTTGTGACTCCTTTGTTCTAGTTCTGAGTGTTTCAGGCTAGGGAAACAACTTCTCTCCGCAAAAGGAGAGATTTTTTCGGTAACAAATTTGGAGACTCCGCTGGGGAGAGTGTTAGAACTTCGTATTATTCTTGGTTCTTGCTTTGCTTTGAGTTTCAATTTCTTGGTTGATCAAATCTACTAGTTGTTTAGTTAGATTTGATTCAAAATTGATTATATTTGTTCAGATTTGTCATGATCTACATTATATGCTTTATTTCCTTGCTTATAATTGTTGTTTGATGTCAGTAATTAAGTATTAACATCTTCTTCTTTTTTTCCCTTTGTCTTGTTTTGAAATCTACAAGCACCACCACACCTGGGCAGTTTTATAAGAGCGACCACCACACTTTCTTCAGAGGCAATAAGTGGTGCCACTGCATTAATCCAGTGGACAGAGAGCGGTGCCACCGCTCTTTTCGTGTTGGAAAAAGGTGGTGCTAGATTAGTAATTCTCTATACTATGCTTCCAAACAGCGGTTCCAGGAAGGGTTTTTTTATCCCAACGTGATTTTTAAACTTGGGATTTGTATTTTGGTTTTGTGAAGTTGTTTTGGCTTGGATCTAATAGTTTCATCTATGAATTGAAATCTAGAAATTGTGTTAGGCTTGATTAGGTTAGAACTTTAAGAACTAGTTGGATTGGCTTGTGAGATTCTTGTTTTGTTGATCTTTGGTTGATGAATAACTTTGAAAAAAAAGTGTCTATTCAGATCTCTGAATGTTGCCTACTCAATTGAAAGAAAGTAGAGTTACTTTAGTTTCTTAATAGTTTAATTTAAGATTGTTTTCATTTTTTGTTTTCAAAAATTGAGAGAAACGTCTAGGTCATGCTTAGATATGAGTTGGTAGAGACTTGATTGGTCTTATAGACTCTCAAGTGTTTACATTATGTTTGCTTCTTAAGTATTCTTACTCTCAAACTAAAAGAAAAAGTGTGTTGTTTGCATCTTATTTTCATTTTGAAGAAGTTTGAAAAAATATGGTGTTTTGAGTAGTCATCATAGTCTTTCTTTCAAAAAGAGATATTGTCATTTTCCTTTTCCTTTTATTTTGCTTTTGAAGTCATGATGTGCTTGCAATAGGTTTGAAAGTATAGTTTCATATTTGTTTGCTTGGGATTTATTCATTTTGGATAAGTAGGAACCAAACCTCTATATCTTCCTTAAGTAGGGAATTTTCATGAAAAGTGAAAGAAAAGTTTTGCATGAGCATTTTGCATGGTTTTACTTTCAGTACTCACCTCATGCATTCACCTAATCACTAAATATGAAATCAAGTGCTATTCTTAGGTTAAAAATTTGTAGAAAGGTGTGATAGGTTAGAGACGTGTTTCGACGTCTTTAAGCATAGGAGCTTTCATTATTTTCCTGCATTGCATCTCGGGGATCGTGTGGTTCTTCCACATATTACTGGTATATAGGACAACCTTTCATGTACCCTTGAGGTATATAGAAAGGTACTTCATGAAATCAGTGCTATATTTGAAGGCCCCTTTCGAATGATTGTGAATTAGAAAACACTACTACGGAGTTGAGCTCCCACGTACCTTGTGTATATAGGGAGACACTCTTAGGGATCTTGATACCATCTGAGCATAGCCCTTTGACTGTCCTATCACCAAAATACACTGAGAACAACAATCCAGGAGATTACTTCACACATACCGTCTAGGTATTTCGGTGTTCAGGAAAGGGTACGGTCCCAATCCTCCTTGTCATGTTTCACTGTTGGACCCTGTGGTATATCACGTGTTGTGGTGGTTTGAAAATCCTGTGAAAATCCTGACTTTTTACCACTCATATCACAATTTATGATTGTTGATTTAGCTTAAGTAGTGTTTTATTTTCCTGATTATATGGAGATTTACCTTTGAGATTATTTTGATTTTTATAAACTAGTTGATTTCCCGTGGAAAAGGTCTCTCGTCTCATCGATTTACAAGGCCAAAAAATCCTTCAAATTTTCTGACCCAACCTCCCATGGAAAGAGACATCGAGAAAAATTCAGAAGTAGGTAGTGCTTCTATGCCTGAACTGGAAGGAGTTCCAGTTGAAGAGGAAGGATTTGAATCTCCTCTTTGTAATTATTTGCTGTCAAACCTATCAGGAGCACCTTTAGTGGAGCAACCCTACTCTCGGAATGCATCTTTTGTCATCCCAGCTCCTTTTGGAGCTGGGCTTAATCAATTTCATCTTGTGAATGGGTAGCTCCTATACTTGGACCTAATGCTCCATTTTTGGAAACTTCCCTTGGTCAAACTATATCTAAGTTTGTTACTACTACTACCATAAATGTGTCAGCTATGGAGTTGACCCAAAAATCTAGAAGACCCTTTCCCTACATTTTACCTAGTGATCTTTTAGGTAGGTCATTAAATATTCCTTCTAGCGTTGTTCCAATAAATGCTCCATTTGTACCTATGGTGCCTATATTTCCCACTCCTTCAAGAGTGTCACAGTCAGCTCAGAATCCTTTGTTGAATTTGCATATGGGCGAAACTTCTATGCGTCACATAACTTTTCCGAATGTTGGAATTCAATTTGTCCCTCCTACATCCCAAACAACTAGAGGATCTTATGTATCTATTCTAGATAATATTTCACATCCTCCCCCCTCCAACTGCTGGACCTAGTGGTCATGTTGGTTTTGGTCCTATTGGTTCTGCTTCAAAACCTCCTACATAAGCTTGGGTCCCTCCGCAACATCCTAACATCGGTAATCAATACCTTAACGGGGCACAATACAATAATAAATTATATGTCCCTTATCCTGGAGGAGTTACCAATCAGTGGGATCAACCTATTTATGGACCTCAAGCTAGACCTAACCAAGAACAACCACCATTTATGGGTCAAAATGCTCCAAACTATCAACAATTTGGTGGGTTTTATTACCAACCTCAACAAACCTTTGGTACTACTAGGGTAGCCTTACCTTATCAATATTACAATTACCCACAACCCAACCAGCAACTTCCATTTTTGGCTACATTGGATCTACCTGACTTATCTAAGTTAATAAATGATCCCATTCAACATGATCCATTTTGGCTTGCCACTCCGGCCAAAATTCCGTCAGACATTCCAAAGTTTGATGACAAGAAAGGAGAAGATCCCAAAAACCATGTGATGAATTTCCATTTGTGGTGTTCATCCAACTCCCTTATGGATGATTCTATCCAATTGAGACTCTTCCAAAGAACATTGACCTGCACGACCGCAAAATGGTATATCAAACATCCACAACACTCATTTGTGGATTTCAATTCGTTGGAAATGGTACTTCTTACTCATTTCCAGTTACCCATCCGGTATGAAACTGGTACAGATATTTTGACCTCTCTTTGAAAAAATACCTCTACTCACATATCAAATCATATCCATGAGTGGAGGAGGCGCGGAAAGTTAATCAAAGCTCCCATTCCAAATCAACTTTTGGCTAACTGGTTCACCAAGTCCTTGTTTCCTCCTATTTCCCAGGATGTAAATATGGGTGGTGTTGTCATATAGACAGGCCCAATATTTAGACTTAGTCTATTCTCAGTCCGAAACTTTATACGATCTTATTCCTAATGCTCCTCATCCCAGCACCGATCCTGCTAAGCCACCTACAGAGACTCCTATAGATGGTGTTGTTGGTACAATACAACCTTCATCCACATCCAATCCTGCTAAACCACATAATTCTTACACTACAACATTTCCTATTCCTACGGTTTCTACTGAGGTGAATGTCATTCAGTGTTCGCAAACACCCAACAAAAAAAAGAAAGGAAAAGGTAAGAATAAGAAACCTGGAAACCAACAAGAGAATGCCAAAACATCAACTCCAAAGAACGATGCAAAACCTGAGCAGAGGGATAAGTATACTTGCTTGTTGTGTGGAGATGATCACTTCACTAAGGAATGTCCTCGTCATGAAAGAGATCAATAAATTTTTGAAAAGTAACCCAACACCAGCAGTGTTAACCGATCCCTTTCTGTCCTAGCAACAGTTGATCGACCATACATCTTTGCATGGTCCTTCATCTTCTACTGAAGACATTCGTATGATGTCCGTTGATACAATTGCGTTGACTAATAGAAGTCACAGCAAATGATAAAACACCTGAGAATAAATATTAGGGTGCTTCTCCTGAGAATAATCCTCCCATCAACCCTTCTCCTTCACCTCCTTCTAATGGTCCTCTCACTATTGAAAAACCTAGTCTTGACAAAATATTGCGTCCTCGTAAGAGTACAATCCATAAAAATGTTTTGAATCCTAGTGCTTGAGCTGCTTAATTTTATAATGTTGTTGAAGATTTAGCTCAAGCACCCTGTTCTATGTACACATTAGAGGTAATCCAAATATATCTTGCATGGAGGAATAATTTGTTGTCAGCCCTAGGGGCCTTCGATCTTGAGAATTCCACCATGATCAATTTTAATGTGGAGAATTATAAATTGAGGCTATCCCATTAACTTGCTTTTCAAATAGCTACTAGAGTGGTGGGAAGGAAGGTCCATCGAACTGTATTAGACAAAGGAGATTCCACCCCAATCTTATCAATGTCTTAATGGATAGATGTTAAGATGAATAAGTCACCAACCACATTAAAAGATTTCGACAGACGATGTTTTCAACCCCGTGGCCTGCTACCAGCGTTGTCCAATGAGGTGGGGGGGATAAACCGTTTCTATCCAGGTAGAAGTGGTTGATGCTCCTTTAGATTACAATTTGTTATTAGGAAGGAATTGGTTCTATGCTATGATGGTCATCGCATCGTCAGTTTTTTGCACACTCCAATTCCCACATCAAGGAAAAATTGTGACCATAGATTAACTCGATTACTACTCACCTGATATTACTGCTTCCACAGAAAATAACGTTCCATTGCTACGGGAGTAACCTCCCCCCTATCAGTCTGTATAAGTTGGAATTTTGAAATATTATTCACTCACGGGAGTTTTTCCATCCAATGCTTCCCCTTCTAGTACAGAAACTGCCACAATAAACATGATATCATCCACGACCCAGGGCATGTCTAGAGGTAAAGAGATTGTTGAGTCGACTTCTCCGAGCCCACACGAAGCCCTGTATGATGCCATTAAGTTTGTTTCTGATGTCTACATAGATAATCATCATTTGGTAGCATCACATCCTTACCATTTTCCTTGTTGGCTAGATTCCCCTCTCCCAACTTTAGATTATCTCTCACATACTTTTCCATCCGATGAGTATATTATAGAATTCCTGAGTCTGGATAAATATTTATGGGAATATTCTCATCATCGATCATCATTTATTCCTAACGCCAATTCGGTAGATTCTTATTTTGTTTCTCTAATTAGTTTCAATATATTCGAGTATCCACAAACACCTGTATTATTACAAGGTGTTGATTCTAAAGGGAATTTATGTAACATCACCAAAAAAATTCCCCTCGACATATCGGTAAATCCAGGTGTTGTCGAACATGTTCACATAGGCCAGAATTGTTTGGCAATGAAAATTGAGGAATACTGAGCTCTTTTTAAACAATTTCATGATGTTTTCCCTGTACTTATGAAAAAATTCCCGGGGTTGATTAATCTATTGTCGTACATGAGATCAAGACCTACCTAACGGCAAGACATGTTAGGAAAAAACTTTGCCAAGTCCGCCCAAGAAAAGATCAACCATTAAAGTTGAGGTTGAAAAGCTTTTAAAAGCTGGTTTTATCTACCCCATGCCTTTAACTGAGTGTGTATCTAATATTGTTCTTGTTGCTAAGAAACATGGCACTATTAGGGTTTGTATCGATTTTTGGGACATGAACAAAGTTTGTCCAAAGGACAAATTTCCTAACCCTCACATCAATCAGATCATTGTTAACTGTGTTGGAAGTGTCATTTTTTCTTTTATGGATGGCTTTTCTTGATATAATCAGATTGAGATCTTACCTTCTGACCATCATAAAATGACATTTATTTTCCCGTGGGGAACCTTCCCTTATCATAAGCTGCCTTTCGTCTTGAAGAATGCTGGAGCTACTTTCCAATGAGCTATGTCTTATGCTTTTCATGACATAAAACACATAGTGGAACCATATTTGGATGACCTACCTGCTCATTCACAGCAACAGAAATATCATTCGGAGCATCTTAGACACATTTTTATTCGATGCCTTCATTAACATATTCGGCTCAATCCACAGAAGTGTGTAAGTTTGTGTTGAGACTGAATTCTTACTTGGTTTCATTGTTTCTATGGATGGGATTCGAATTGATCGCTAAAAATTGATGCTATCGTGGCCTTACCACCTCTGACAGACATTACTGAACTCCAAAGTTTGCAAGGGAAGGAAAACTTTCTTCGTCATTTTGTATGAAATTTTGCAGAGAAAATGCATGCCTATATGCGTCTCTTAAAAAAGAACACTCCCTTTCTGTGGGATGATCAGGCTCAAAGAGATTTTGATAATTTGAAACATGTTATAACACACTCACTGGTGTTGCACCCCCTGAATTATTCAAAATATTTTCTGCTTTACAATGCCGCCTCCACTACTACTGTTGGCATGGTTTTAGTGTAGGAAGATTCGAACGACCAAGAACATGTGATCTACTATCTAAGTAAGAGTCTTCTTAACTTAAGAAACCCGCTACTCACATGTGGAGAAGCTAGCTTTGGCTATATTCATCGATGTGCAATGGTTTCATCATTACATCTTACTTCGCACTGCTACTGTGCTTGCATATTAGAACCCTGTGTACTATATTCTTACCCGTCAAGTAATAGGGGGAAAATATTCCCATTGGATTGTCATCCTACAGAAATTTGACCTTGAATTCACCAATAACACTTCTAAGAAGTCCATGGTCTTCGCAAAGTTGATGTGTGAACTTCCCTGTTCTCTCACGGAAGCTCAGCCCAATGATTCATTTCCGGATGAATTCTTGTTCTTGATAAGCACGAACGATCCGTGGTATGGATATCTGATCATATATCTCCAGAACCAAAGATTTCATCCCAATCTATCACATGACAATCGTCGACGCATTCTCCACCACGCTAAGTATTATCTCATTCTAAATGATACCTTATACCGACGTGGTATTAATTCAATCCTTTGATTATGTATTACCCATGAAGAGGCTGAACAAGTCATGAATGATTGCCACTATGGAGCTTGGGGTGGTCATCTTTCTAGGATGGATACAACTCAGAAAGTCCTTCACGTTGTGTACTTTTGGCCCTCAATCTTTAAAGATTGTCATGAAGTGGTTAAAAAATTTCCACCCTGCCATCTTGTCTATCCTAAAACGCGCACCCACCTTGCTCTGTTACACTCCATCATTGTCATTGGTCATTTTTACAAGTGGGGGATTGAATTTATGCATTGTAATCCCACCTTATCCGGGGGCATGGTTACATTATTGTAATTGTGGATTATTTTACAAAATGGGTTGAGCCATGCCTACATATGCAGGGAATGGTAAGACTATCTCCCTATTCTTATATAATCATGTCATAGCTAGGTTTGCAATTCCACAGGCCATAGTAACTGATCATGGATCTTATTTCCATAATTAGATGATGTCTGAGCTGAGTGCCAAGTTAGGTTTTTAGTCATCAAAAATCAACCCCTTACTATCCGTAAGCTAATGGCCAGGTTGAATCCATTAACAAGGTATTGAAGACTATGCTCCGTAGGATGGTTGGATATCATAAATACAATTGGCACTTAACTCTCTTTTTCGCACTATGGGCTTACATAAATTTAGTCAAAAAAACAATTGGTTTTACACCTTTTCAATTAGTCTACGGACTGGAAGCTGTCCTACCTATCGAGTGTGAAATTCCATCACTCAAGCTTGCAGTTGAGCTTCTACCCAATACTTCTACCGAAGAAGAACATTTTCTATATCTATTGAACCTTGATGAGACTCGATGAGATTCCTCCTTAGATAATGAGTCACACAAAAAACAGATCAAGGCTCAATATGATAAATCAATTCAACCTCATGTTTTCAATGAAGGAGATCTGGTTTTGACCTACGACCAGAAACATGAAAAACTTAGGAAGTGGAAGCTCAAATCAATGTGGTATGGTCCTTATATCGTAAGTAAAGTCTTCGAAAAAGAGGCCTATGATCTTGTTGACTGTGATGGGATACCTTTTGGGCAACCTCGCAATGGGTTGTACCTAGAAAGGTACTATACTTGAGATATATTTTGCATTAGTGCCTTGTATATATGTACATTTTTTACTTTCAAGTGTGGTTTTGTTATTTTACATATGGTTTTGAGTTCTTCTCTAAATGTCGTTTACCCCATGTTTGATTCTGCAGATCATATGGATTTTTATGGTTTTGCTGATGGTGCTTTCTGTCACACCCCGAATCTTGCTTCAGCTACCTGGGTATTGTATTCCCAAGCTCATGACCTAGCCAGTTCAGGAGTGGCTTGTATAGGTCTGACCACCAATAACATTGTCGAGTATCACACAGAGATAGGTTTTTTAACTCAAGTTGCATCTCGTGACATTGATCATTTGGTAGTATTTATGGACTCTCAGCTAGTGGTTTCTCATTTAAATCATGTTTATGCCATTCGAAACCCAGTGCTCCTTCGAATGTTTCGAAGGGTATGTTTGCTGGAAAGGTCATTTGAATCCATTACTTATCAACATATTCCAAGATCTTGCAATACAATTGTAGATTCACATTCTAATTACATGTTAGATTCGTATATTGCTCATTCATGACTTTGATAAGTAAAATAACATGGTTCATTGTAAATAAGCATAAACAGTAAAAAGAAATAAAACTCATGTAAATAACATTCCATTATGGAAAACAAGTAGACCGTCAATAGATAACTTTGTGTCTATATATATATATATATATATATATATATAAAGTGGTTTACAAAATATGCTCTCGAGACCCCGATTGAAGCATGCTAGCTTTCATATATACAAAATATACAAAAATATTGAATCTAGGTAGCCTTCAGCATGTACATCATGTGGACTCCTAGTGGTGCTCATGGTAGCACATGATGGATCTTTCCACTTTGCGTAGAAAATGTCTGAAATGACCTGATAATTTTGTGGTATGTATTGAATACCTCCTAGGGAGTTCATCCACTGTGATATCTGGGAGATCTAATGTTAACCGGCTGAGGTTCTCCTCTAGCTCATTTATCTCATCGCCCCCTTTGTGTACAAAGTGAGCCCCTGCTCGTCTGTCTATGGGAAGTGAACCCCTGGGTCATGCCAATCCCACATCTGCATGAGAGAAGTAGGTATCATTAACATACATAAAAATCATAAAAATTAAAATATAAAAACATTAATGTCTTAGTGTTTCACTCACCCATATCACCCCAATGAGCATCTCCTGGTGGAGCCAAATATGGATCTCCCATGAATTCGGTAACAACATACCCATAGTCCTCGATCATAAGGAGTTAGTCGTCTATCCATAAAAATAATGCGGCACCATATTTGAACTTGGATCCACTGCTGCCATGGCGGGCCATACCCTCCACCCATCTCAACATGCGTGGATATATTTCCCTCAACTAAGTGAAGTCCACCCGTGGCCTCAAGTGTGGTACTCTCTCAAAGGAAAATGACACTAGGATAGTGCCATAACCAAATTGTTTCAACTCTCCTCGACGAAACTTGGTCAGTTGTTCCTTGAAATTAACTAGTAGGGATTCTGCCTAGTTGAATACTGTAGGTTCCATCTCCTCCAATGCATAAAGCATGTGTGCATGGGATGTTTGGTGAGCCACTTGGCTCCCCAAGACGCACTGCATAGTGAGAAGTATTGTGCGAAGAGGTAAATCCACAATTTCATTGATAGGTATCTTCTTTTCGCACATATGTGTTCCTGGAAAGAAATATCTATCAATAAGACCCTATGTGGTAATGTCCCTATCTCAAGGACTGGTCAATGAGATAGGCGCTTCGTTCCTGGACAAAACTGTGAGGAAGTAGATATCCTCTACTTCCACCATCAGAATTTGGGCCCCTACCTCGAAATATTGTTGCTCAAGATTCCACATCTTGAGAATGTACTCTAGTAGCCTCACCCGTGACCTCATACTGGGAGCATTAAATAATTTCAATAGCCTACATCCACATAGAGCAGCCATAGTCCCAACATCATTACCACCTCTAATGTCATCGAGCTCATGCTCTCTTTCCTTCCAAATCACCATGTCTACTGAAGGTAGCCTGCCAAAAAGTTAAAATGGATTATTAGAACATGAATCCAATCATTGAAAATAATTTAAATTTATTCTTTTGTTTGATTTTTACAACATTCTAGGGAAATTTGCGGTACTGCCTGCTCTGCGTTAGGACAGAGCGGTGCCATCGCCCTTGGCACTGCCCTTCCCAAAAAAGAAAAGAGTGTTACCTTGTAAACGCATTTTCCCCTTGGAAAAATTCCCAAAAAACCCTAAAACTTGCATGCATTAAAAAATGGAAACCGTGAAAAATGGGGAATGTTCTTAGGAATTACCCGGATCTGATAGTTCTGGAAATGGTCTCCTATGGGCTTCACAATCAGCACTTGAAATCTGCACACAAAATGACTAAAATTTCTCTCCAAATAGTGAAAACACAAATGGTAAGTACTTTTTACTATCCGCTTTGCTTTATATTATATTTTTGGGTTTTATTTTCATTATTTTCATTATTTTATTAAAAATTTACCCTTTAAATAGTTCTATAAACCATAGTTTTTAATATTTAAAGGTCTAATAGTTATTTTGAAGTTTGCAGAGTATGGAGAATCAAATTTTTGGATATGAATGTGTTCATTTTTTACTTTTTCGTCCTCACACAAAACGGAAAAAGCTCTTGAACGCTATTTTCGAAACTTTAGTCGTGCTCATTAAACCTAGTACTAATTTTCGAGTCAAATTTTACTTCTTTTTTAGGCTCGTTAAACTCCTTTTCATGAAAGGAAACCTTGGTGGAGTCTTCTTTAATCTCTTTTAGGACTCCTAAAATGTGAAAAGATCATTGATTGATATTGTGTTCTTCGCGCTCATAAAAGGACCTGAAGAGTCGTCTTTCCGACGATAGTTTACCCCTTTTTTGGTTCAGATTGACTGAGTTACGAAAAAGAAATACTCTAGTCATTGACTAGAAAATTTCTCTAAGGTATTATTTTATACTTTTTCGGGCCTCGGAGACTAAATCATACGAGAAAGGAACTTTTGGAGTCTTCTTTCGTTTCATTCAGACTCTCTAAACGTGAACGATACCGAGTTTACTTTCAATGGATTCGTTAAATTAAACACTGAGAAACCCTTTTTTCGGAACGAACCCCTCCTTTCTCAGGTTCAAAAAACATATGAGAATGGACTTATATATTTTTTTTAACAGAAACTATGAACATAAATATATAAAAGGGGGCTGCGCACAGCCATGCGTTAGAGAGATAGTAGCTTCATCAGAGAATATACATCAAAAAGGCTGTCAAAGAAGACCAGCCATGGGATTGTCCAAAATACCCTGCAAACTGACTGTTCAAAGCTTTTAAAACTGCTAAAGGGGTAAACCCTTATGAACTGAAAACAGATAAGGAGGCAAAAAAACATTTAACATAACTTAAAGGAAACAGATTACTACATATTCCTATTGTTTCTCGGCTGGACTACTGACTCCTCTTCCATGGGGAGGGCCGCTTCAGCAACTTCGCCATTGATTTCGCCATTCACCCGGCTGGACTGATGCATTTCAATGAATCTCTGCAGATCCTCTTGAATTCTGTCCATTTTCCCATGCATTACCCGGAGGCTGCTCTCATTATCGTCAATGCGGGCGTCATTATTGCTCACTTGCTGGGAAGTGTAGCTTACTGTTTCAGCCATCCTTTTTATCTCCTCGCTCATTTCTTTGGTGTCCACAACGTTGATGGCTAGAAGCCCATAAAGCCGGCGAAGGTTCTTCTTAATATCCATCCAATCGCCTCCGTGAGCCATACCTTTAACCCCAGGCGAAATGGATAGACCAGCAAACAAATTGATAGGCACGCTGACAGAGATGCCTGTAGTTCTTCGAAGATTCTTGAATGCAGAAAAGAGAGAATTGAGCACCTCTAACTCATAAGACAACAAGTAATTACCTGCCTGAAAGAGACCCGAAGATCCCACAACGCCCAGCACCCTGTTCTGCCCGGAGTCCAAAACCCAAACACTGTCTGTATCCCTTTGCTCAGCAACCCGAAATTCTGGCTGACTGAAACCTACGCCAGAGGACAATACTGCCAAGACGAGCCAGTCTTTCACCAACGAACGCGATAATGGGAGAACCTTCCAAGGGAGGCCCTGAAGCCACCCTTCACTAACACCCAGAACCACCTGTCCCAGAATTCTTTGAATTTCAAAAATGCCAGAGGTTACAGAGGAGGGGTTCCGGATTGACATTCTGAAATCGAGGGTGGAGGAAGGACCGGGATAAACAAAATACCAAACGTGCGAGAGATGAATGCGAAGGCTCCAAAGGCTTGCAAACATTAAGGCGGACATGACCGGATGAAGGGAGGTTCGAGGAGGGATACACACGGCGTTGGGAGGAGGATGGGCGATTAATAGCGTGCAGCTGACGAAGGACAGCAGTAGCAGGGTGGCGTAAATGCTTGGGATGAGGGGGTTCGAGGAGAGGGGAGGGTGAAGAGGGGATCCCAAACCCCAAGCGCAAATTCATCTCCACCTTAGGCTTAGGCATGAAACCATAGTTTTAGGCAAAAAACAAAACTTTCTTCCTCTTAACATGAGGACAATCCAGATTTCAATGAATAATGTGTGCCTAATGCATATTGCCTGAGTCATTAAGGAATATAGATGTGGGAGGGAGGATCCCCATCCTGTTTATAAACTCCTTGCGAAAGGGTTGCCCCGATGTTAGCCATAGCGTCAGCAGATTTATTGTTGATTCTAAGGATGTGCAAGGGCTGATAGGAGTGATGCCAAAGAGATTTGACTTTATTATACAGGCGTCGACATCGAACAGCTCCCGAGGGGTAACCATTAACTATTTTGGAGATGACATGTTTAGAGTCTCCAAAAATTAAGGCCTTGCGGTGTTTTTTGGCCTGAAGAAAACGCAGTCCTTGGAGCAAGGCCAACCATTCTGCTTCGTTATTGGTCCTGATCCCTAACCCCCAAGCAAAGGAATGTTCAATTTTTCCGCCGGGATCAAGAATGACCCCCCCCGCGCCTGCCACCCCTGAGAATGGACTTATATTATGATAAGCTACAACGAGTGTTTTCAACCCTCTTTGAACTTGTAAAAATGAAAAGAGGTAGTCATTAATTATGATGGGGAAAGTAAGGGAAAGGGAACTATATTTCATTTGCATAATGGTAGTTTGTAGTCACCTTTGAAAATGTCACTTATCTGCATTTCATTTGGTCAATTAGGAATTCAACTTGCTTTCGAGTCGATCCACTTTCATGAGTCATGTCACTCCTTTGAGTCTTTCAAAGAATGCATTGGCCATCGCCCCGTTATGTCTTGGTATCTGCATCATCAAGTCAATGCTACCAAGTCTGCAGTCGTGCCGCCCTATTTTCAAAGGAAAATCATGTAGATATTTTGCATTTGCAGTAAAAACTACCTTTGTGTCAGTCCTATGGTTACATCATACTCAAATTCCAAGACTTTGTTCTGAGTTTCATGTCGTTGATGTGGGATTCATCATGACCCTCCTTCGACGAGACTATTCCTGTTGACTTCAGTTCATCATCTGGGAATTATTATTAGAAAAAAATTAGTACCTTGATATCTGTATATATCAATGACATATTCTATCGCTTTCGATATGGGTTTATATCATTGACTTGTGATCGAAAGATTCAACCGAATGTTTGACATCCAATCATCTATTCACATTCATGGGATTGTACTTGAGTACCTTGGGAATCATCGACATCAATGGTGATCTCCCTCACACTTGTTAATGATTTTCATCATTGACTAGTAATAAAGTGGTTTCTACCATGTTCGACATCAAAACATTGTAATCACATGGATAGAATCATACTTTGTTGAAGACGATATGAAGACCTTGGGTATCTGTTAAGCGCTCATTGCTTTCCCCAGGTTGTGATGGAATATGTGTATGAGTCCTCGCATGGATCCACATTTGTTTGGTCGTGGTTGTGCTCGAATTTGCATCTTTTAGACATAGATCTACATTGTATGTCTGGTAGCTATTTCCAAGTTTGAGTATTTTAGTAGCCATGATTGTTTATACTTCACATGTATCTGTGTTGTATTGGTTAGAAACCATGATGAGATTCATATGGACACGAGTCAAAGTGTCAATGTAATGTGGAATAAGATTGGTTGATGAATATCTCCTATCGATGAACTCTTGCTTGGAAGTGATAAATTGTTCTTACAAAGCCTTCACCTATCATATCCCTCTAGCCTCATGCTTTGGGGGGCATTTTGTTACACACATTTCTCATCATCATCATATTATGAAAACAAAACCTCAGAATTTTCCTCAAATCGTCAAGTTATGAAGTTGGAATTGGGCCAGGATGAGTGATTTCATGCCTTTGTCAACCACCGCACTTTCCTTATGGACAATGAGCGTTATTCTGATGTCTGATATCAATGAACATAATATATCAGGTTCTGAATCAGATTCAAATGTGCCCACTCATCTCCCAAATTGGGACAAAAAGAATCTCTCTTCCGCCGAGACAAATGTTGGAAATCCTGCTGGTCCAAAGAGAACGCGATCAGAATTTCAAAGAGTAGGTATTGATATTTATTTTCATGATTCCTTGCTATATGAGACCTGCTATATGATGATTGGGTCTGGTCCCAATCCCTACTACCATTCTCGGAATGATCCGAGATGGCAAGCTGCAATGGATGAAGAGTTCAACTCTCTCCAGAAAAATGCAACTTGCGAGCCAAGTGGGTATATCGGAAAAAGGTTGCTGCAGATGGCTCAACCTACAAGTAGAAAGCACATCTGGTTGCAAAATTATTCTCCCAAGTCCAAGGAGTGTACTATCATGCGACCTTTGCACTAGTGGCAAAGATGGATTCCATATGGCTAGTTTTGGCCATTGTCGCATCCAAGCACTCGGAGGTGCATCACATGGATTTCAAGAGTGATTTTCTACATGGAGACCTGCAAGAAGAGATATACATGAAGAATCCTGAATTCTATGCATCAGATCCTTCCTTGGTTTTTAAGTTGCATAAATCTTTATATGGCTTGAAACAGACCCCAAGAACTTCGTATGACAAAACGGATGCCTTTATGCTCTCATAGAACTTCGAGCGATGCAAATATGATCCAAATGTATATTTGCAGCAGTATGAAGGTAATATTCTGATCATAGTATTTTATGTGGATAATATTTTTATAACAAGAAGGACACTTGCTTCGATTTCCTTTATAAAAATTGCTCTTCATTATGCTTTTGAAATGAGTGATCTAGGCCTGCTAAGATAGTTTCTCGGGATGGAATTCACTAAAGACTATGATGGGATAATGGTGACACAGTCAAAATATGTTTCAGACTTGTTAAATAATTTTAACATGGCTGATTGTAAGGCTGCACCATTTCCTTTCTTCTCAAGAATCAGTCTTGAAGAGGGAAAATCAACTCCACCCATGGATTCCACTATGTATCGCCATTTGTTATACCGTGAATGTTCTATCAAGATATATGTAGCATCCTCATGAGATTAATTAGAGGGAATCCAAGAGGATTCTTCAATACATTCAGGATACTAGATCCTACGACTTTCATTATGTTGTAGATTTTGTGCTAGATTTGGTCGGTTTTACAAATTCCAATTGGGCAGGGGATTCCATAGATCAAAAGTCCACTTCCAGCTATGTGTTTATGTTTGGTGGTAGGCCTATTTGTTGGTCAATAAAAAAGCAGGCTACCATTTCCCTTTCTTCAGCAGAGGCAGAGTACATGGGAGTAGACAATGCTTGCATCCAGACAGGTTGGCTGCAAGGTATTTTGTTTGAGTTTGAGATTGGTAGTGCTTTATCCACTATCATTTTTTGTGACAACCAAAGTGATATCAAGATCTCAACATATCCAGTTCAGTGGTAGAGAACCAAGCATATTGATATCCATATGCACTACATAATTGTTCTGCAATATTGCCCCACAGGTGAGCAAATTGCAAATATTTTCACCAAGAACTTTATTGAGAAAAAATTCACTTACTTTCATTCACTATTGGGGGTGAGTTCATTAGGGTAAAGACAGTTACTTCTTTAGTCCTCATCTTAAGGGGGGGTTTTGTTCCCACTGGGTTTTCCTCTTTTTCTCACTAAGCATTCTTTTTTAGCATTTTAGAGTTACCTTTTATACAGGTTGACCTATGGCCTTTGTTGCGAAGGCCATAAAAAAATTTTTACTCCTCCACATGAGTATAGCTTAAGGGGGGGTGTTGGAGTCACTAGTACATATGGGCGGATTTTTCCACGTTAGTTTTCCACGTTTTTTTACTTTCATGGAAAAATCAAGGGTAAATTATGCATTTTTACAATTTTTTTTTAAGGAAGCCCCGACTTCCGTCGCTATATCCACGCGAGCCCTGAATTCCGTTGCTATATCCACGCGATCCCTGACTTCCGTCGCTATATCCACGCGAAGGTAATTTGGATAAGCTCGCGTTTATTTGGATAAGCTCATCCCGCGTTTCGTTGGCTCTCGGGCCAGAGGCACATTAGCAAATACCCATTCTCAGATATACATTATTTTTCATTCAGCATCAACATAATGCAATGGTTTGGTTCTCCTGGATTCTCTCATGCCAAAGGACTGACAGGGTTTAGAGTTTAACCAACCAGGGATAGGTATTCTTCATTTTTCTCAAGACCCAATTTCTGGTTCCTATCCCCTCTTGGCTTTTTTTCTTTAGATACAGTCTTTAACTCAGAACACAATGGCTGGGGCGGTTTATGGTATATCTGGAACCCTCCGTTGTCTAGCAGAGCTCTGTGTAAGGTCTCTGCAGGCTAGAGAAAGCCACCTATTTCACTGCCAGGAATCACCCTTCAGGCCGGGATGCAGATTTGGAAGGAGGATTTCGAGTAATGGGACGGGACTGAAGGCAAATTCTTTGTTTTCCATTAACAGTTTCTCTAGTTTGCTCGCATATTCCAAATGGACATATGCGCAGACAGCTTTTGGAGGAGCTCTGGATTTTAGAGGTAGTTATCCAAGTAGTTTGATTGAAGATTCAAGTATCATGGCCTTGAAAGCTGAATCAGGGGAGCTCTCCACTGATGAATCAGATGGTATGTCATAAACTTTGCTTCCATTTCTATATTCTATTTTGCAGGATTATTGTTTTAAAACACCACGGTTTACATCTATTATTGTAATGAGAATGATCGATTATATCTATTGGTGTAGAAGGTGTGGTTGTATTAGTTATTGGAGGAGGAGGCAGAGAACATGCACTTTGCTATGCCTTGCAGCGGTCATCTTCTTGTGACGCAGTGTTCTGTGCCCCAGGAAATGCTGGCATAGCAAATTCAGGAGATGCAACAGACCCTGGAAGAAGCCTATGGCGCAGTCGATAGC
>LPNX010998317.1:407633-432538 GCA_001517045.1 Pseudotsuga menziesii | reverse complement strand
GTTTGACTTGGTGTGTTCTAATGCCATAAGTATTGGGCTGTGTAGAATGCAGGATCATGAGTGTAGAAGAGAGGCCATAAGAAGGACACAATGGACGGCGAAGGAAGAACTCATTAGATTCATTGGCTAACTCCGACAGCCAAGGTAATTTTATATAAATTTTCCTTTCCTGTTACTATAAGGCGGAGATGTGCATGCATTCAAGCACAATTTCATTAGTTGACAACCTATTACTTTTTGAAGACTTTAGTTTTATATTTGTCAGAGGATAATTCTCTGAATTGGCCCTGTGAAACTTTCAGATGATGACTGTGCAAAAACCTGCATTGTTTATTCTTCAGGTCTGCATCTTTTCGATACTTTATCAATTTCTCAGTAATCTCAAAACATTCAGCTTTGGTTGCTTCTTCTTCCCCTATAGATTTTATTTTATGACTGAAGCTTCGGAGTTCTAGCATAGGCTGCCTCTTGTTTTGAATTCCTTCAATGCCATAACAGTAATCTCAAAACATTCAGCTTTGGTTGCTTTTGCTTCCCCTCTAGATTTTATTTTATGATTGAAGCTTCATAGTTCTAGCATAGGATGCCTCTTGTTTTGAATTCCTTCAACGCCATCAAGAATGGTCTCTTAAGTGAGCACGTTTTTTCGTCCTCAGTCCATACTTCCAAATTTATAGCCATAGATTGTACTATCCGGCTTGACCATCTGTCTGAGTTCCTTTTTTATTATAAACCTTAAAGCAACTGAGCAATTGTAGACATATTCCCCAATCAAATAGATTGAACACAATGTAGGCAGGGATATACATTTACTTGTGCAATTTTACAAATCCCATTTTGAAAAAAAAAATTTGTTTTTAATTTTTGTCTTCAAGTAAATGAAATGTACAATTAATTTATTAATGTCATTTAAAATGTAAAATTTTTGAAAGCCCTTCATCAATGAAGGGCTGCATGAATATATAACCTTCAATATGAGATTAAGACCAGCCCTTCAATCTTGATCCCTGCATATGATGTATCCATACACTTGCTTTGATAAACTATTTATGACAGAAATTTGAACAAACCAGCAACGCTACAGATCCCTTGTCCATGTGCAGAAACTGCCAAATATGAAGATGTTGGTGACGATGGATATGAACTTGTATCTCTGCTATGTTTCAGTTCATTTACTTAATGTAAACTTACTCTGTTTCTTTTTATTCAATTTGTTGTGCCTCTTCCTTTTTTGGACTTAATAGAATTGGGAATGACTGTTTATGATTTTCATATGTAGGTAATGGATACATGGCTTGCTTATGCACCAGTGAAAAATAATCCAGAAGATGCTGCCAAGGTAGATCTCTTCTCATCTGTGAATCTTGTGAGGAAATGTTCTTGTATTGTGTGTTGATTTAAACAGGCAATCCCATAGGTTTTCTCATGTTTTGTTCTGATGGCTGAACTATACTTTTTTTCTGTGGAAATTCATCAACCTAGGTAGTATTGTCAACTAGGCAGAATCCTTTTCAAAACAGTAATGTAGTCAGGTTGTTTACCTGAAACAACCATCTTCATCATAAATAAGAGATAATGGGATTTTTTTAGGATGCCACCATACATTGGACTAGACTAGGAGTCTAGGACTTTCCTTTGGCATTATTGCTTGATAAATTTTCTACACTTTAGATCTACAGATATATAGTGATGATAGAATGATCCCAACAGTCAAGACCATTATCTACTTTAATGGTAGTTAACATAAGGATGACCTAGATGAGTGCATTGTATCCCTTAGCCATGGAACCTAAGAAAAACATACTTCTTGTTCTTAAATTTTATTAGTAGCTGTTATGGCCAATTAACTTTCGGCATTCTCTAGTGTGGATTTTGTAAATTAGGCAGTTTTCCTCTGTTTCTTGAAGGTAAAATGTAAGCAGATATGCTTTGAACAACTGCTGCTTTGGGCATAAATTTACAAACCAATAATCCTAAGAATGAAGATAAGAGAGAGAGTTAAAATACTAGACATGATCAAAAGTAAAACATCAGACCAAAAGGCATGGAAATATAAATGCCATACAGTAGAGGTATGACCAGGGGTACTTAACATTAAGGATGACCTGGATGAGTGCATCATATCACTTAGCCATGGAACCGAGGAAAAACATAATCCTAGTTCTTAAATTCTATCATTAGCTGTTATGGCCAATTAAGTTTCGGCATTCTCTAGTGTGGATTTTGTAAATTAGGCAGTTTTCGTCTGTTTCTTGAGGGTAAAATGTAAGCAACTTGATTAGACATTACAAACAGTACTGATGGTGCAGATAAAATGCCTTTCCGAATCACAAAGAATGCAAATTCTGGAAATGAATGTGACTTTCACAAGGAAAGTACACAAAATGTCCTGTAAATTATTAAAAAAACAATTTATATAAATTTAAACAAAAAAAGCCCTTCATCAGATCAAAATAAAACTCAGTAACTAATAACTCTTTCAAATCTCACTTTTTCTGTCAATACAAGATACGCTAAACCACTGAATTGACTGCCTTTCCAAGCCATGCCAATGTGCCACTTCACCAGCCTTCCATTTTTCTAACCCAACCAGAACTTCCTCGTCCATATTAGTAATGTTTAGCTTTGAATTTTTATCTTTGTTCCTTGGGAGCTCCAATTCACCATTGAGCTTTAATCCAACCTCCGTGATTGATTTATTTGGCTTTCCATTCACTTTTGGAGAAGGAACCAACTGGTTTCGAACTGGGTGGAGATTATTGTACATTGCTTTTATCACAATGGATTCTTTGGCATCCAAAAATAGTCTCTTATTCTTTGTAACATTAGCTGTTGTGGATGACATAGAGGACTGCATATCAGGTGGTGCCTGTCAGCTAATGGTGCCCTATTTCTTCTTTCGACCAATGACAAAACTGTCAAATTTTAGGTGACCTAAAATGCCCATATATATATATTTTTTTTAAACTACAGAGAGCATCGCTATAGCGACAGCTTGCCGTGGAACCTTGCGACGTCTTACCGTCGATATAGCGACGTCTTACCGTCGCAGGTATTGGGGTTTGTCATTTTCATTTTAGGAATTTCCGTCGCAATTGCGACGTCTTCCCGTCGCTATAGAGACGGCCTACCCATGGAAATATACACACAGCAAAATAGAACATCGTCTCTCTTGCCACGCAATTAACGGGTCGTCGCTATTGCGACGAAATATTTTCCACGGGAAAAAAACACTTAGACGTGGCAATATCCACGCTTCTCCGTGGATATTTCCACGTTTTAGCCATGGCAAAATTGATCACTTGTACTAGTGAGTCATTATCCAACCCACACATATTTATTTGTCCTAATTGGCCTATTTTACCACTTATCCTAAATTATTGGCTCGAATTGGTGACTGCATCATCAACTTGACCATCCTCCTTCAATCAGGGAGGCTAATTGTGTCTCCTCCTTCAATCGAGGAGACTAAATGAGCTTCCTCGTTCAATTAAGGAGAAAATATGGGTTGATTTGCATGACCTAAGCACCCCAAATAAGTTAAATGATGGTTATTCCACCTACTTTCAGTTAAATTGTAGCTGTAAAGGCACCTCCATCACTATTTTGTCTATTTTTGGTAGGCTGACCGACCTTACGGTGCCCTTTTGTGTTTTTGCAGGTTTTCTTTTTAAGACTTCTACTGCATTTAGTAAAATAGAAAAATGGCCTCTTTTGTGGATCCTCTTACTTTTTTCAACTACCATCAGCGAAAGGAGGACATGGAAATTCAATTGTGTGCCAAAGGACTCTACAGAGTCACAATGGACACCAAGATAAAGCCAAATCATGTTGTAGACAAAGCACGATATTGGAATAAGCTTGATGATTCTTTTGGGTTTCTGTGCCTTTCAATTTCTAAGGATATTATCTTCCATATCACTACATTGAAGACTCCTAAAGAAATTTTGGATAAACTTACTTCCCTATTTGATAAGGAAGATGACTTGAGGATTTATCAACTAGAGAATGAGTTGATTTCTCTTCACCCAGGAAACTTCGAAACTCTGAATGATTTTTTCACCAAGTTCAAGCACTTGGTGCTCCAGTTGAAGCAATGTGAAGTGGAGAAGGAGGATGATCAGCTCATCCTCTCCATTCTTTCCAAACTTGGACTGGATTACTCATTGTTTGTTTCCACATTCCATACCAGGAAGCTAACAACCCAAAATTGGAAGATGTCGACCCTCAATGCCTTCATTGAGTCTCTCACAATAGAACATGACAAGCTTGTGCAATTGGGGATCATCAGATCCTCAAAAGATCAAGCATTGTTTGCTGGAGGCCCGAAAGCTAAGAATGGTAATGGAATTCAAAAGAATCAAAAGACTAAGTTTGATGCTCCCAATCCAAAGGCGAAGAACCAATAGCAAGATGAGCCTTCCGGCTCAAGAAAGAACAACAAAAAATGGAACCAAGGCAAAGAAAAGATCAAGTGTTCTTATTGCGGGAAGGGATTTCACCCTAAACACTTCTGCATGAAGAAGAATCTTGATGAAATGAATTTTCTCCTTGAGAAGAACATTATCAATCATCCTAATAGTGTTAGGAAGAGAGATAATCATGATCAGAACATCCAGCTAGAAAAAGGACATGCCCTCATGGAAAATGTTTCGAAGCCTAGATCTCTCCTCATAGACTCTGGTGCTTCAAACCATATGGTGGAAAGAAAAGAATCCTTTTCATTAAAGGACTCCGACAACAGCATTCCCATCCACATGCGATATTATTCTCAAATAATTTTGAAAGGCAAAGGAATTGTAAAACTTGAACATGGCAAGTTGCATTGTCGGCAAACACCTTAAGCACAAATTTGATCAAGGAAAGGCAAGCCGTGCAACAAGTATTTTGGGGCTTATCCAATTTGACATCAGCGATCCTATGCCTATAACCTCCATGAGTGGTTCAAGGTATCTACTCACCTTTATTGATGATTTCTCCAGATTCGGTTGGGTTTTCATCCTAAAGAAAAAATATGAGGTTCTTGAAAGATTCACTAAGTTCAAGGAATCTATTGAGAATGCCTATGGGAGGAAGATAAAGTATCTCATATATGATAATGGAGGAGAGTATATCAATTCTGAGCTGCTGCAAATATGTGCTAAAGATGGGATCCAAATCCAACACTCTATTCCCTACACACCCCAGCAAAATGGTGTAGCGGAAAGGAAAAATCGGGTCCTCAAAGAGATGACCACCTACATGCTGGAAGCCAAAGGTTTGGATGAAAATATTTGGGCTTAGGAAATGAATGTTTCTGCCTACATTCAGAATAGGGTACCTCACTCTTATATGAAAGGAAAAACTCCTTTCGAAACATACTTTGGGCACGAACCAGATGTGTACAATTTCAGAGTTTTTGGGTCCATTGCTTGGGCTTGAATTCCACTTGACAAGAGGAAGTATTTGCAATCGCAGAGTATTGATTGTATGTTCATTGGGTATCCAAAGGAATCAAAGGGATACAAAATTCTGAATATCAAAACCAAATAGATATCCATTGAGAGAAGTGTCCGCTTTGAAGAACCTCTCCAAGATGTAGAACTAGTCGAGGAAGAAACTGCTGAAATTCCCTCATGTTTTGCTGATCATTCTGATGATGAAAATGGAAGTCACAAGCTCTGATATTTCATATATGATATCTGATATCAATGAAAATAATATATCAGGTTCTGAATCAAATTCAAATTTTCCCACTCATCTCCCAAAATGGGCCAAAAAGAATCTCTCTTCCACCAGGACAAATGTTGGAAATCCCGCTGATCCAAGGAGAACCCGGTCATATTTTCAAAGAGTAGGTATTGATATTTATTTTCATGATTCCTTTCTATCTGAGACCTGATATATGATGATTGGTTCTGATCCCAAGCCCTACTACCATGCTCGGAATGATCTGAGATGACAAGATGCAATGGATGAAGAGTTCAACTCTCTCTGGAAAAATGCAACTTGCGAGCTAGTTTCCCTTCCACTTGGTTTTTAGTGACCTTTTTCAGCAGATTGTTAGTGGATTACAGGGCTGAAAAAGAAGAAGATTTTGTGTTTGGGAAAAATTTTATTTTATGATTTTTCCAAGAGAAGAAGGTAAGTAGTTCTGATTCATATCAATATTATGCATCTAATAGTTGTGTTACTAACACATTTGCAGAGTCATAGACACCTTCAAGGGTAGTATTCCAGGTGGTGCAGTTTGGTAAGAAAGTGGTGGTTCAGTTTTGAGAACCCATGATGGATATGATGCTCGGAATTCTTACGAGCGTGTGGGAGATGCCATGGGAGAAAATTTTCGTAATGGAAATGATGACATAGAGTCTAATGGAAGGAGATTCCAAGAGAGACCGTTAGATGTTGCAGCCAATATGAGAAGCTTGATTAAGGCCCAAGAAGAGAAGCATCACTTGAATGCTGCTATGTTGCAGATTTTGACAGACTTATAGAGAAAGATAGACTCTGGACGAGGTACAACAAGACCAGAAGGCAGTAAAAGCAATACTAAGAGAAGGAGAAGGACTTCTAGTGGGCCATCTGACTCTGAATAATCCAGCGGGGATACAATTAGTTCTTCTTCTCGTAAAAGAAAGAGAAAGAGACACCATAGGGATCGCTCTTGGGATGAATTTAAGAAGGCTAAGCCTCCTACCTTTGATGGTGAAGTAAAGATTGGACAAGAGGCTGTAGCTTGGCTTATTGGGATAAAGAAGTACTTCTAAGTTCAGGATTATTCGAGAAACATGAAGGCAAGAGTTGCCATATTTAATCTGAATGGAAGAGCATCCATTTGGTGGGAACACTTCAAGCAAGTAAAGAGGATCAATTAAAGGAGACTGAAGTGGAAATAGTTCAGAAATACCTCTCTGACAGGTATTATGATGACAAGATTAAGGAGTTCCATGAGCTGAGAATGGGACAGCAGACCATGGAAGAGTATGCAAATAAGTTCTTGGAATTGTTGAGGTATGTATGGTACATCAGAGATGAAAAAGTGAAGGTCCAACGGTTTCTGAGTGGATTGCCTCAGTTTTACAAAGATAGAATTGAGTTTTATGAACCTAGAACTCTTGAAGAAGCAATAAGGAAGGCTAAGTATTGCTATGAGCAAAGAAAAGGTAAACCTGATTACCATAAGGCATGGAATAACAAGAAGAATGAGAAGTTTGACCAAAGAAAGAAAGGTTTCAAACCTTCTAACTTCAGGAGTCGGCAGAAGCAGCCATCCCAAGCTGCGAGTAAGCCAGTTGGAGTGATAAGAGAAAAGCCTGAAGATCCACAACAGAATAGAGGACAACTTCAATGTTGGAGATGTAAAGGACCCCACATGCACAGAGATTGTCCACTCAGGAATGAAAGTGTAAGGCCAACTTACAACATTCAAGAAGTAGAAATAGTGGGTCAAGTAGCAAGGGCAGTCCCTAGGATTTATGCAGCACTGGAGGATCGCCAGGAAGATCACCAATCAACTGTGGTTGAAGTTGCAGGTAATATTGTTGAGCAGTATGTTTCTATTTTTATTGACCCCGGTTCTACTCACAGTTACATTACCCCTAGAGTAGTGGAGATTTGTGCTTTTAAGAAAGTAAAGCATAGAAAATCTTGGTTAGTTCAACTAGCCACTGGAACTAAGAGAAAGGTTAGTGAAGTGGTAGAGAAATGTCCATTGGTCATGAATGGATTGGTCACTTGTGTAGATCTGAATGTTCTACCACTTGGTTCCTATGATGTTCTAATTGGAATGGATTGGTTAGAAGCTCACAGGGTGAAGCTTGACTGCTATAATAATACTTTTGAATGCATGGATGAAGAAGGGAACCCAGTAGTTGTGAAAGGTATTCCAAAGGTGATTTCAGTACGGCAGGTGTCATCAATGCAGTTGAAGAAGTTCTGTAGGAAGGGTTTCCAGTTGTATGCAGCTCATATTTTGGAGGCATCAAAGGATGAAACTCCTAGGTTGGAGGACTATCAAGTGTTACAGGAATTCAGGGATGTGTTTCCTGATGAGATTCCAGGGCTTCCTCCAAAAAAGGGCATTGATTTCACAATTGAACTTATGCCAGGAGAAGCACTAGTGTTCAAGACACCCTACAGGATGAGTACACCGGAGATGCTAGAATTGAAGATGCAATTGCAAGAGTTGTTGGGAAAGAAGTATATTAGGCTGAGTGTGTCTCCTTGGGGAGCACTAGTTCTATTTGTAAAGAAGAAAGATGCTACACTCAGGTTATGTATTGATTACAGACAGTTGAACAAGGTTACTGTGAAGAACAAATATCCTTTGCCTAGGATCGATGACCTCTTTGATCAAATGAGAGAAGCAAGGGTATTTTCCAAGATTGACTTGAGGTCTGGTTACCATCAGGTGAGACTCAAGGATGAAGACATTCATAAGACAGCCTTCAGAACAAGGTATGGACATTATGAGTTTGTAGTGGTACCATTTGGTCTCACAAATGCACTAGCTACATTTATGTGCCTTATGAACAGTGTCTTCAGCAGGTATTTGTACAAGTTTGTTCTTGTTTTCCTTGATGACATTATTGTTTATTCTAAGAATGAGGAAGAACATGAAGAGCATTTGAGGTTGAATTTGCGATTACTGAGAGAGCATCAACTGTATGCAAAGCTGAGCAAGTGTGACTTCTATATAGATAGAATTCAGTACTTGGGCCACATTATCTCATAAGAGGGTATATCTGTGGACCATGAAAAGATTGAAGCGATTATGAATTGGTCCACTCCAAGAAATGTGACAGATGTAAGATCTTTTATGGGACTTGCAGGATACTATAGGAGATTCATTGAGGGATTCTCCAAGGTTGCACATGCCATCACTTCTTCGCAAAAGAAGGGGATAAAGTTTGAATGGACATCAAGATGTGAAGAAAGCTTCCAACGGTTGAAGAATCTTCTCACCAGTGAACCAGTATTGAAAGTTGCAGATCCAGAGAAAGATTTTGTGGTATGTACCGATGCATGCGGACAAGGGCTTGGAGGAGTCCTTATGCAAGACAACCACGTGATATGTTATGAGTCAAGAAAGCTAAAGGATCATGAGAAGAACTATGCCACTCATGATCTAGAGCTTGCATCCATCGTACATGCTCTCAAGATGTGGAGGCATTACTTGATGGGTAGAAGATTTGAGCTTAGAACAGACCATTGTGGTCTGAAGTATCTATTTGATCAACCTACTCTTAACGCTAGGCAAGCGAGATGGCTGGATTTTTTATGTGAGTTTGATTTTGAAATCAAGCACATAAAGGGAAAAGAGAATAAGGTAGTTGATGCACTCGGCAGGAAGGTGTAGGAAATGCATGTGGCATCTCTTAGTATTTGCCAATCAGATTTGAGGCAGTAGATTGTTAATTGTACTGCCGGAGATGAATTGTATGAGCTGGTAAAAGACAAATTACAGCAGCAAAGTCTTGAGAAGAGGTATGAGGGATATAAATTGGAAGAATATGGACTTCTTACTTACAAAGGCAGAATTTATATTCCAAATGTAGCAGATTTGAGGAGAGTTGTTATGGATGAAATCCATCAAACTATGTATTCTGGTCACCCAGGATACTAGAAGACAATTGCTACAGCCAGAAAGCAGTACTTTTGGCCAGGAATGAAAAAGGACATGGCTGAATACATTTCAAGGTGCATGAAATGTCAGCAGGTAAAGGTTGAGCATGAACACCCAACAGGTTTGTTGCAGGCTTTGCCAGTACCAGAATGGAAATGGGAAGTTATTTCCATGGATTTTCCTACGGGATTGCCGATGACTTGGAGACAACGTGATTCCATCATGGTTGTGGTAGACAAGTTGACAAAGGCATCACATTTTATACCGGTTAAGTCTACACATAAGACTAATGACATTGCAAAGATCTTCATTAAGGATATTTTCAAATTGCATGGATTTCCTAAGGCAATTGTCTCTGACCAAGATGTCAAGTTCACTTCCAATTTTTGGAAGGGGTTGTTTGCAGATTTGGGTACAAAGATAAACTTCAGCACTGCATACCATCCTCAGACAGATGGGCAGATAGAGAGAGTTAATCATGTGCTTGAAGATATGCTTTGCATGTATGTGATGGACAAACCAACCAAGTGGGAAGATTACTTACACTTGGTGGAGTTGTCTTATAACAATGGACAGCAGGCATCCTTAGGGATGAGTCCATATGAATCTTTGTATGGGAGAAGGTGTAGGACACCTGTGAATTGGGATAATCCAGTGAACAGGGTTGTGCTTGGTCCGGAATTGCTCAAGGAAATGGAGCAAGAGGTTGTAAAGATCGGGCAGAATCTGAAAGCAGCACAAGACATACATAAAAGCTATGCAGATAAGCATAGGGTGAAGAGGGAGTTCAGTGTTGGGGATCATGTTTACCTCAGCGTGAGGGCAAGGAAGAGTTCCTTCAAGATTGGAAGTTGTGCCAAGCTGTCACTAAGATATTGTGGGTCGTTTGAAGTGCTTGAAAGAATAGGGCCAGTTTCATATAGACTTGCATTGCCTGCCAGCGCTAGAGCTCATAATGTTTTTCATGTTACTTTGCTTAAGAAATATGTACATGATCCTAACCATGTGATAAATTGGGATGTAATTCAGGTGGAACCCGAGGGAGAGTTCCGAACTCAGCCAATGCGCATCCTCGACAGGAAGGTCACAATGCTCTGGAACCAGGCCATAGGTCAGGTAAAGGTGCAATGGGAGCACTACAGACCTGAAGAGGCTACGTGGGAGCTGGAGGATGCCATGCAATTGGCACATCCATGTTTGTTCAATTCTGTGGAACACTGAGGCGATACCAGTGTAGCATTTTGTTCAATTTTGTAAAGCACTGAGGACAGTGCTATTGAAGGGGGAGGGGAATGTAACACCCTGGTTTTGAACCTGTTGCATTAAATGTACATGATGTATATATTGTAATGAATCATGGTGTGGAGCTAAAGGAAAAATCCCCACCATCGATTTGGTTGTGTTATGTTTCAACGAATGGAATCGTTTCCAATGGTATATCGTGGTATATGGCACATATTAGTTGGCATCATCTAAATATGCTTTCTAATTAAATAAACCCCAACCAGCTATGTCACTGCAACCATATTGAAAAGGGCATGATATTCCTAAGGATAAGGGGGGGGGAATTATTAAACCTTGAGCCCATAGGGGAAAAGCCATGTGTCACCACCCTTTTGATTTGCTCACCTCCCCTTGTCTCATCCAACTACCACATTAAAATTTCTGCTGATTAGTTGGGGCAGTTATTGCTAGGGAGTGGAGTGTGGCAGGACTGTCAGTCCTTGCCCACACGCACACTCCACCAGCAGGTTGAGCCTCACAATGACAGGAAACCACTACCCCATCACTCCAAGTGTATCCTCCATTATTCCATTCGCTCCATGACTGCATGGGACATTCTTCCACTCTCCCAAGCTTGTTCATCTCACGCAGAGACGTTCTGCTTCCTCACACACCATTTGGGCTTCTCCATCGTGGTTCCTCACGCAGGAAGCAAGGGGGTGCCAATTTGGCCATTAGCGTTTTGGGCTGGAGGCGTGTATTTTTCCCTACGGATGTGGTCAGTGTGTATGTTATTTTTCAGGCACGGGTTGAGGGTTTGTTTACTTCCTCCATTGCCGATTATGTAAATTCCCCGTTACTTCACTGATTGAGACCGAGGGGCTGTTGTTTCCCCATGTTTATGGGCCGTGTTTGTTGTTATGTTTGGGCTGTTGTAGGTTGTTATGGAGTTTTTTTGGCCACGATAGGGCCAAGAACGAATCAGGAGCTACTTTCCCTTGTCCAAGCTGTGAATAGCTTGTTTGGTTGCGCTGTGAATAGCTTGTTTGGTTGTGTGTATGCAGTGGTTGGTATTTGGACTGTGTTGGAGTGGGGATTAGGGATTGGTTTGCTTGAAAAACCTGGTGTGTTTGGGAGCCACATAGACAGAGCTAGAGGGTTGGCTTTCTTCTCCACAACCCCCGAATAGCACTGGAAGGGAGGTCAGGGCCTGAGGGATTGTGTAGTAGAGAAGGGACTGATTTCCTTGTGTTGGGTGTGTGTGGGTGTCCTAGAATTCAGGAAAGCTCTGGTGTAGGTATCCTTAGCTCTTCAATGAGCTCACCAGCTTAGCATTTAGCCTTTCCCAGCTCCTTGATGGCCTGATAAACCCAGCTATGTTGGCTTGGCTGATTTGTGGATGGCCTGACAAACCCAACTGTGTTGGCTTGGATGGTCTGCTATTTTGTGTATCCTTGGCTATGTGTAAGCCTGCTTGTTCCTTATTCCTTGGGGAATCATGCCCAGCTCGGGGGTGGCAGCGTTGCTGAGAGATTAAGGAGCATGCTAGCCTATGGTTGGGTGGAACGTTGCAGTGACGTAGCTGGTTGTGGGACGAATCCCTTATAAGATAAGTATTCTTAACCATTTCGTCTCTGCATTTATATTTATTGTTTAATGAATGATGATGAACATGTTGAATGATTGAATGAATGTATGTTTGCTTCTACTGTGTATGTAAATGAATATGCATCTTAGCACATTTTATGTTCAAGTATTTCAGTTTATATATATGTACATGTGCATGGGTCTAGATGCTCGGGTGTTTAATGACACCGTAGCGTCCTCTTCGCCAGTCGGAGGGTCGGGGACGTTACACGATGGATGGGAAAATAATCTATTGATGCAAAGAGATGGCACATTGATAGGAATTTTCCCTTGTGGTTTAGTGAACAGGCTCAGGGGTTCTGGAGCAAGTAAGTTTTTGCTGCTCTAAGAGTTGGTTGGGAGGAATGACAACTTCAGTTCTATTTTCCCGACATTGGTGATAGGTTCTTTACCGAATTTATTGACTAATTAGTTTTGATATTTGCAAAATATTTTTGCCATATATCTTTTAGTATTCTTTTACTTCTATTAATGATACATTCTTAGTTTTTAAACTGAAATAGTAAAATCATTTATGTATAGAATGTAGAATCATAGATATCTTTTACATGTAGAAATCACAATGGTAAATTAATACTCTCTATATTGTTTTCCTATGCTAAGCTATTCCAACTATAATCGAACTCTATAATGTATAAATCTCATATTTAACAGCTAGAGCAAGAGACTCTTCACATAGATCTCTTCTATGTTTTAATTTACAATCTAGATAACCTTACAACTAACTATTTAAAGAATGCATACACAAGAATTATTCATTTTACATGTAGTAATCACAGATATGCTAAGTAGAGCCGAAAGGTTTCATTTCTTAATACTGTGTATAAGATAGATACAATTAACCCTTTATATAAAAAACATGTTAATGAACTCAAATAAGACGTAGACTATTTTTCAAAGTAATTGGAAATATATAAAGAAAAGTAAACTAATCGCATGAGTTGAAGGCTTCCTACACAAAAAAACCTAAACTCTAGTTTAAAATTTCAAACAATATTCAAAGTATCTATTTTTGGGCTTCCATACCTGGAAATAGACCGAGATGGAAAAAGATTTAATTACAAACATAAACCACGACATCAAGATATAAGCAACGATCATCTAATTAAAGATCTGAGTTTAATCATAAAAACAATCGAATCAAATCAAGATCCATGAATCATAGTCGTAGAGTTAATATTTTTCCACCCATTGATTTACAATCAATTTCTTTATATTAAACAAATTACAAAACTGTGAAATATATCATGGTTGTAAATCCAATCTTTCGAATCTACAGACTAAAAACAAAATCACAAATGTTTCCCCCAAATCAAACCAGGGAACAATTACTGCTATGCCAAACCCCAATTGATAGACTCTCGCAAAGTCTCTCAAGTAACCAATGCATCTAAGTACAAACCCATCAAAGGTTATATCTATAAACAAACCTTATCTTGGAAATTCATCAGTGGATGAAGATCTCTTTCTTCTCATAAACCTTGAAACGGATCAACCAAGGAACCCAACTTAACCGCCAACCAAACGAAGGCATACCTTGTATCTGGTTGTTGATCCAAGTGTTCAATCCGTAAGCCATGCCGCGCCAATGTTCATGTGCACATGGACCTACGGGCATTAGTATAAACATGATAATATAAATTTATATACATTCTTCCTATTAACAGAGTAGGAAGTAAATCTGTTGGCTGCTATGGGCAGACCCGGGTTTACTATAATCAACCAACAACACCCCTAGATCACTGGCCCTTTCGGCAACAGACCGTAAAGCGGCATGAAGTCTCACCCGAAGTGACTCTAATGGGTTGGCCAAGGACTCAAGTGTCTTGGACCAGGTTCTGTGACGATCCTACTAGTGGCTCGCAGTTCCCCTAGCTGTGAGGTCTCTCTCTCTGCGCGTCGCACGATCTCCTGCTCGCGTCGCGCGATCTCCTCGTCTCGCAGCTCTTCTAGCCGCGAGATATTCCTTTTACACCGCCGTGCGGTCCTTCCCTATGTCGCGCACTTTCCCTGACTCGCGATATCTCCGGCCTTATCGCATCGCCGCGCACTGTGCGACACGCAGCTCCTGCCCAACGCTAAGTCCTCAACCAACGGTATCGCGCACCGCAGTTCCTCTGCCGATGCGGTATCACCTCTCTGTGATATCCTACCTCCGCGGTTTAGCGCACTTAGCATTGCTCGTGTCGACGTGCAAGACTTAACATACAAGGCTATTCGATACTGCAATGGTGACTGTTTACGCAAAGCATAAATGAACCACATACAACATGCCAAAGACTTTAACTTATGTTTATCCTTCTATATTGCTGTGAACTGATTAACACATTCTTTAGTTAAACTGTAGACAAAGTCCATGAAATGACTGAGAAATGCATAAGTAAACATTACAAATAAACCAATCACATAACACTTGATTTTAACATGGTTCACCTCCAGAATGGAAGTTACGTCCATAGAACTGTGTTTTTATTATAGCTCAGGGGAAGGTAAAACAAAGTTCTGCTGCACCGCATATGCAGCTCAAGATCTTCTCTCTTAGATCTCTTTTCTCTTCTATATTGCTCTCCTACAATATACTCTTCCCTCTCTGTCGATCCCTACGGATCGTTACATGCATACTCTATAAGCCAGCTATTGGTTACAGTAAGATTGCTACCGCTGATAACAGAACCAGAGCTAGGCTTTTACAATAGTCTAATAGTCTGCAAAACACTACTAACAACTGAATGAACCAACTAACTAACCCACCAACCCTTTTACAATACTAAATATATCCCTTTATAGGCAGCCCGAAGGTCTTGCCATTACAACACTGTGGGCCTGTCCCAACAGTAACCCAAAACCCTAACTAGTGACAGTCGGCCATATCTGTACTTGAGGTAGTTGCTTTCCGTCACACCACAGCTCTCTGCAGTCTTCCATGCTTCCCGGCACTGATCATGGGTACTATGCACCGCTTCTCTTTTCTGTCCTTCGTCTTCAATGCTTCAGCCTCATTGCTCCTTCTCCTTTATGAGGGTCGCTGAGCCCTCCTGTCTTCCGCCGCTGCCTTCAATGCAGTGGTTGAGCTCTCTCTTCTCGGCCGCTCAGGTACCGTTGCCTTTCTTGACTTTTCTATCTTAAAAGTCATGGTTTCCGGCTCTGCTCTCCAGCTGGAAATGTGCTACGGTGTCGTAGCTCTGTCTTATCTTCTTTCTGCCAAAACTTATTTCTCCGCTAAACTAGCAGCTTCTTCTGTAGCTGCGGGACCCTGCTCCAACAAAATCCCTCACCTTTGGACAAAGAAGAATGAAGAGCAAGAGGAGGTGGCCCTGTGGTCACTCTCACCTGGCATGTGCTTGATAAACTGCATCCACATATAAGTATTATTAAACTGTACATTTTAAACTATAACATGTTTTAATTAAAGACCACACATAGTAACAATTACCTTGCAATACAATTTTGGGACATAAGGGTTAATCCAAGCTCATCCAAAGCTTCGATTGCACCCCAACTTCACCAGTCAATAGAATGACAGAGTTATAATAAATCCCAGTTAATAATGAATTTAATTCTTTAATTATTCAACCAAAGAGGAAGCTACGCCTTTAAATGTGCCTAGATTCCCTGTCAACTCGCAGTCGGGGTTATGACAATAAATTAACACAAGCTTTAAAAACCCTTGTTAAACCCTTCATAACATTGTTGGAATGCACTTGTAGCTCCCTTGGCCTCATCACCATATAAAAATTTATAATATAACTTTCCCCACATGGTTTGTAAGTTCGAAGGCTAGAATATTAAACCATGGCTTAAGAACTTACCATATGATCGCTGCAAGCCATCCAACATCTCTTAAAACAATTACCATCGTGTTAATAAACAATGTATAAAGATTGAATCATATAAAGGTTAACAAATATAGTTAGGACTAAGCTCTTAGGTCTAGGCTTATGTCTTAGACTTCAAAACCAACATATTATTAAACTCAAGGACTTAAAATCTCACCTTGGCAAGGATGCAACCAAGTTGTCGCTATAAATGGAGACAACGCCAACCGGAAGACACGCCCTAGCATCAAACCAATAAGGAGTTTAAATATTATATATGGAGACAAATAAATAGTATGCTGCCATAAATATGAATGTAGTCCGACATATGAGAACATGTTGCAACAACGTAGAGTAATAATGTATAAATCGTAAACACTTTTTATTATTATGGAAATTATAGGTATGTGACAGTTTAGAAGAGATAAGGGATAGTTGATCCCTACAAAATCAAAGTATATCGACAGTATGAATTCCAAACGAGATACATTATGAGAATGAATCATTATTGTCACGTATGTTTATTGTTATTATCATTATGTGTGGTTTGGTGTGGGGTTTTAGGAAACTCAACCACCCAAATTGGTTATTCGATGGCAAAACCCGAGTACAATAGTCACAACGCAGTCACTATGTCGATGTAGACCATAGTCCCTTGTTCCATTAGGGAGGTGGAGGCATTATCCACCGTTTATCCCCGAAACACGGAGTCATGGGAGGCTGTGCTACGACACACTCCCCAAGGTGTGTGATGATGACTCGTGGGTGCTTGTTGGGGAATCTTGGTCGATGGATTCGACACTTCAACTTTTGGGTTCTAGCTGGAGTTAGGTCATGTATTTCACACTTTAGGGTAGTCCTTCAAAGGAATCATAAGATGTGCAAGTTAGTTTTGAATTAGACAGGAGGAAGTAGGTAGATAAGAATGTTGTGGAATTTTTAGAGGGAAACATAATTAACTTTGTGTGTTGAAACCTTTGTTTTATTCTTATGTTGTATCTCAGTATATATGTTGGTTTCATGGCTTATTTATGATATGAGTTAGTGTCTAAACATTACATATTCATGCTTAAGTATGCGTCAACATATAGTAACTTGTGTAATTATGTGTGAGGTGTGGTTGAGTACTATTAGTGTACCGACATTATGTATGTAAGCATTAGCTACACTTACATAGCTCGTCTACATATGTCGTGTGAATTATCTATCATACTATTAAAATATTCCTTGGATGCATTGTGGTTGTGAATGATCGCATTATATTATTATTACCCATTTAGTTAAATATGAATTGATACAATTATGTCAAGTTAATGAAAATGTTTGATTCTAATTAAGGTTGATTAGTGATTGTGGTCAACATTAAAGAAATAATAATTAAGTTAGTTATAATTATTTAGTATGATTGTTGAGTGTGGGGCTAATTTAATAAAGGATAATGGAAGTTAAAAAACACTATTATTTAATTAATAAATATTAATCAAGGTATAATAATGGTTAATGTTGATTAATAAATGTTTGTTGAGTGTTAATGGTGTTAATTACTATTGATAAAGTATTATTAAGTTGATTAATAAATATTAATTAATTGATTTTTAACTATAATTACTTTGATTGTGAATATGGTAATAGTTGGATAAATGTTGTTTCGAAATTAACTTGATGTGAAATGTTATTATTAAATAATTATGCTATTGAATATTTATATCCTAGAATGATGTTATGTTATGTTGAAAGGATGGGTAAAAGATTGACCATAGATTCTTACATCAAATTAACTTGATGTGATTGTGGTAATTAAGTATAAACTATTTTAATATTGTTGTTTGAATGTGGCCCTTGTATCGAACGAGGATGGGATTTAGAAGTAAATGAATCGTGACATAGTAGATAAGAGTGTGGCTGAAGCATTGAATAGGGGACAAGGGAGAAGGTCTTAAGGGGGAGAGTCGATGATGAGGATGATATAGGGAGAAAATGTGGATGATATTGTAGTGGGCATTTCTCCCCCACTACTTGCAAAAGCACCTACCCTAGATCATCTAGATCATAGGGTAGAGTTCAACAATAATAACAGGATATAGAAAAGAACATTTTTTATGATTTTTTATTTTATTTTATATCTAAATAATAACAAGAAATAAAAATAGACATACCTTTATTTGAAGTGGGCCACCATAGCCGTCCGAGGAAATGGTCTCTTGGCTCCATGGTTTGGGTCTCCAATCTACTCCGTGAGTGGTTGTCAAATGGGGAATGGATCCAAATGGGTACGGAGCTAGCTCAATGTACGTTGTGGGAGATGATATGGAAATATATGGGAATCATGGAGAAAGGTGAATGGTGTGACTAAGAGAAAATGGCAAAAAGTGTTTTGGGGGAGGCCTACACAATGTATTTATAGGATGGTCCAAGGGTTTTTGACCCATTCTCATTTTTACGGTTTTTTGTCCTTTTTGGAGAGAGTGGGGATAAATCACAATAAATGCTCAAGTTCCCCTTATCTATGGGGAATGAATAATAATGTTTTGGACCATATTTAGTGGAAATTTAGTTATGAAGGTCAAAATGGAGGAAATAATGGTGGAAATATGATGTATGACTATGGTTTAGACCATGGAGAGATAGGTGAACATTTTTTAGTGTTAACAGATTTTCCCATGATGTGTGAGGGAAGGAGCTCATCGTATGGTCGATAGACATCATAAGATCACAGAAATGGTGACAATGGTGGAGAGGTTGGAGAGGACCGTGGAGGAGTGGAGTTTCCTCATTCGAACTACAGTGGATTTTGGTTTGTATTTCTTCTAAAAAATGGCTGAGGTACATATAATCTCAGACATGTATATGGATGAGACAGGCATACCCATGTTAGGATATTTAGACACTTAGGAGTTAGCTAAGATCAACTTGTGTAATATATCTGTTAGGTAAAAGTGTGTTTCTTTAGTATGCATTAGTATGCATTTGTAAATATTCTAATCCGAAGGTCATGATATGTTCTAGACATAGAGTGATCCGACAGTTCAACTTCTCTTAGATCATACCTACCATTGATCTGTGGATTAACACTTGATTGGTTTATGATCTCTATTTAAAGAGCTTAGAGGGTCCTTGGCTAGTTGATCGATTATGAGAAGCTCATATGTAACTTTCTTTCTTTTGCATAATAAATTGCTCCAAGTAGCTATTTGGCTGGGGCCATGGACTATTTCCCTCTCGAGGGTTTTAACCACGTGACAAACATCGGTGTGTTGATCTGTGATCTATTTGTGTGAAGTGGTTACTGAAGGTGTTCGGTCTTTTGAGAGTACCCTATGTACCCAAACATGGTATCAGAGATTTTATGAAGAGCCACTTTCGGTTTTGATCAAGATATGGAACCGGTGTTGCCGAAACTTTGAAAGGGTTTCTAGTTCTGGATTTTATGTGCAAATTTGGCCTATGGGAGCTATTCCATTGCATATGAAGCACTGTTTCCATTGGGAAATAATTTTTGTTTCACCGAAAACCATTTCCGTTTGCTCCAGAAACACCCATTTCGGCAAATCTGGAGGTATAATGTTACAGTGACGGATTTGTTTTTTTTAATCTCTCATATTTTATCAGTTTATTATTAGATCTTTTCTATTTTAGTCTCAGACTGTTGCCTTCCCTTACTGCGTATGCTCTTTGTCATGCACCTTGCGAGATCGCGGCGAATCAGAAACAGTAAGGAAAATTTTTGTTTCTTGTCTTCTCGGCTACATATGCTCTTTGTCGTGCACCTTGTGCGATCACGGCAAATAAAAAACAATGAGAAAACTTGAAAACATAGACTGTCCGGGTAGGCTAACCAAGATCTAACCCCATTGTGTGGAAAAAGTTTTTTTTTTCGTTTTTTTTGTGATTTGCAGGAAAAGAAAGCAAGCACATAGAACGAGAGAGAAAAGTTAAAAAATAAAAAAAATAAAAAAAAGGCCCCCTCCTCTTTCCGTTATTTTATGTACCTTTTAAACTTAGCTCACTTCGTCCAAAGTTGTTTTATTACTTAATAGGTCTTGAGTTCAAGTCTTATTAAGCTAATTTTAGTGCATGCAATTTCTATTTTCAAGTTATTTTATTGTAAAAGTGCATCCCACATAAATAAAATAAAATAAAAGTGAGTCACTTAAGTCTTTTAATTTATTGTCGCACTATTTAAAAGTCACATTATTGTAAAAGTGAACATCACTTATTCTACAAAAGTGATTCACTTCAAAGCAACTTTATTGTAAAAAGTGATTGTCAAAGGTTGATCTTGGGAAGAGGGGGCTTCTTTTTTTTTGTTGGTCAAAGTTAATATCTTCCACGTCACTATTGGGGACATCTTCAACATTTTCTTTGATCAAGCATAACTTCATCATCCAAAATCAGTTTTAAGTGCCGGTTTTTTTTTAAACCGCATATTTGTTTGACCTCTTTGCATCCAGACAGTTAGTTTTTGTTCTTTCAGCCATTATTTTATAGTATGGCCGCCCCTTGTGATATTATACTTATAAGTTTTAACTATTTCTCATGGAAATCTCGTATGGAGGATGTTCTGCGAAGTAGGGGACTTTTCAGGATAACCTCAAGGAAAGAAACAGAACCCACTGATGATGATAAGAAAATTAAATGGGCAAATAGATGTGATAAAGCTCGTGGATTGATTGGGATGTCAATCTCTACTGATTTGCGATTCCACATATATGGAATTGATGAACCTAATCTCGCTTGGGAAAAGTGGAATCTGTGTTTGGTAAACACAATGAAATTCAGGGTCATCAACTTGAGAATGAGTTGCTTTCCTTGAATCCAAATGATTTTTCATGCATTCAAGACTATTTATCTAAGTATAAAACTCTTAGACTATTATGTGCAGAATGCAAGATTAAGAAAGAAGACAAACAATGTATCTATCATATTCTTTCAAAACTTGGACCTGCATATTTTGTTTTTGTATCTACATTCTACTCCATGAAAGAATCCTTGACTGCAGCTAGCTATCAAGAGCCTAGCCTTGAATCCTTTTGTGATTCCTTAATTAGAGAGAAATATAAGCTCATTCATCTTGGAATAATTAACAATGCAGATACATTTGGGAAAGCCTTATTGTCCCAACAGAAAGAAAAGTCCAAGCCTCCCAAGAAACAAAATTTTTGCAATAATAAGCAAAACAACAAGGGTCCCAAACCCTCTCAGTCGGCTCATTCTTTAAAAAATGACAAAGGATCTAAGCAAAAAGGAAAGAAGACTGAGCGTCATTGCAATTTTTGTGGGAAAGATAATCATGATGAATCTAAGTGTTTTAAGAAGATGGCAGCCCTGGAAACAGCAATGAAGAAGCACCACATCAGCCTAGATTCGTCTTCAGAATCTCTCTCTCATGGACATGCACTTTGTGCTTCTGGTTACTAATATACTGCATCTTCTTCTTCTACTTCAATTGAATGGTTCATTAATTCTGGAGCATCTTATCATATGGCTAAGGATAAAGTCATCTTTTCTACTATGCATGAATGTAACACCAAACAAATATTTGTTGGTGATGATAGATCTCTAAGTGTTGTAGGATCTGGAACAGTTCCAGTGGAAAATGGTCATTTCAGTGATGTACTATGTGTTCCAAAAATTTATTGCAATTTGTTATCAGTCTATCAAATCAGTCATTCAAGTGAAGGTAAAACTGTGACTTTTACACCTCACCAAGTTGTAATCAAGGATTTTAAAAATCCTCAAAATGTCCTTGCTACTGGAACTGTTGATGATATTACCAGGTTGTACAAATTTAACAACTTTGGGTCATCACCTCTTCCTTCAGTTTTTGTTGCTCATAGTGATAACTTAAGCAAACTTTGGCATGAGCAATTTGGTCACTTAAATTATCGCTCATTACAACAACTATGTAAAGACAATATGGTGACTGGTCTTCCAATGGTATCTTGCAAGGATGGTGTTTGTTCCGATTGTGTACTCTAAAAACATCATCGAGACAGTTTTGACAAACGTGCCTCTTGGCACGCCTCGGTTCCCTTGGAGCTTGTGCATAGTGACTTGTGTGGCCCTCTTCCATTTGCTTCCTTTTCTGGTTTCAAATATTTCTGAACTTTCATTGATGGCTACTCCAGACATACTTGGGTTTACTTCCTAAAACTTAAGAGCGAAGTATTTAACATGTTCTTGGCCTACAAGGCCCTTGTTGAAAAACAATCTGGTCATCAAATTATTAAGTTAAGATCTGACAATGGAGGAGAATATGTTAACAACAAGTTCACTACTTTTTGCACTGAACAAGGAATCCAACAACAACACACTGTTCCATATACACCACAACAAAATGGTGTAGCTGAACAGAAGGACCGCACTTTAAAAGAAATGGCTAATTGTATGATCCAATCTAAGGGACTAAGTCTTCAATATTGGGCTGAGGCCATAAATTGTGCAAATTACATAGTTAATCGCACACCCACTAAAGTTTTACAGGGTATAACACCGAAAGAAGCATGGAGTAAAATTAAACCAGATGTAAGTCACTTTTGTGTGTTTGGTTGTGAAGCATGGGCTTACATTCTGGATGAAAAACGGAAAGCATTACAACCTAAAAGTGAAAAGTGCATATTTGTTGGATATTCTGAAGATGTAAAAGGCTATAGACTTCTTCATCCACATTCTCATGATATAATCATTAGAGAAGATGTTAAATTTGATGAAAATCTATTGGCCTGCAAGCCTAACTTGGTGGGTGTGCCATCTTTGGCCTACGAGCCTGATTCGACAATTGTGCCTTCTTCTTCTTCTTCTTCCAGCTTCCTTGACAGGTTTCCAACTCCAGTTTCTGATCATGACAATGAGGATGAAAATCCACCTCCGCCTGCTCATGTTCCTCCAATTGCACTAGCACCAATACTTCCTCGATGGGTCCGTTCAACATGTGAAGCAACTGGTGATCTTGTCAGTGATCCTAGAGATCAACGTTGAACACATTCTCAGTTTCAGTGAGCCTCTTCTCTTTTGGCTCAAGTTTCCGAGAATCATGATCCAGAAACTTTTGCAGAAACTTCAGGAAATCCAGATTGGGATGTAGCTATGGATGAAGAATATCGTTCCTTAATGGCGAACGATACTTGGGATCTCGTTCCTCTTCCAAAAGGAACAAAACTTGTCAGATGTAAATGGGTCTACAGAACTAAGTATGCATCAGATGGAAGTGTTGAAAGACTTAAGGCAAGGTTAGTTGCCAAAGGTTTTTCCCAAGTTGAAGGGATTGACTACAATGAAACCTTTGCCCCTGTAGCAAAAATGAACTCCATCCGCCTTATTCTTTCCCTTGCAGCCTTACATAACTATGAAGTCCATCAAATGGATGTCAAGTCTGCTTTCTTACATGGTGATTTAAATGAGGAAATTTACATGGAACAACCTCCTGGATATGTTCAGAATAACTCTAACCTTGTTTGTCTCCTTAAGAAATCCTTATATGGCCTTAAGCAAGCTCCTAGAGCTTGGTATGCCAAAATGGATAGCTTTCTCCTTGACACTGGTTTTTCTAGATTCCATTCTGACCCCAATGTCTATACCAAGAAAGTAGGAAACCATCTCATCATACTTGTTCTTTATGTTGATGATCTTATCCTTACTGGCAGTGACCCTAAACTTATAACCCATGTGAAATCCAGTCTTAAGCAAAATTTTGAAATGTCAGACTTAGAATATTTGCATTATTTTCTTGGTCTCCAAGTCTTGCAAACCAAAGAAGGAATCTTTCTTTCCCAGTCTAAGTATGCTTGTGACCTTCTTCGTCGCTTCCACATGGAAGATTGTAAACCAACCCCTTCTCCCTTCCAGTCTGGAGTCAAACTTTCTGCCACTTGTACTTCCCCTGAAGTAGATGCCACCTTGTATCGTCAGCTTGTTGGTAGTCTTTTATACTTGACTCATTCCCGTCCTGACCTTTCCTTTGCCGTTGGTCGTGTTGCCCATTATATGCAAACTCCTCATGAAAGTCACTGGAAAGCAGCAAAAAGAATACTTCGATATATTCGAGGTACAATTCAGTTTGGGATTCATTACAGTACACGAGGGGAACCTTTGTTGGTTGGTTTTACTGATTCAGATTGGGCTGGCGATCCTGATGATCGAAATTCTACTGTAGGTTATGTTTTCAGTCTGGGATCTGGACCTGTCACTTGGGTTTGTAAGAAACAACAAGCTCTTGCTCTTTCTTCAGAAGAAGCAGAATATCAAGCCGCAGTTAATGCCAGTCAGGAAGCTTTCATTAGAGAGAATTTGAGGTCAAAAATGGGCCTCAAAAGGACCAAAATGTACTATAAAAATCAACCAATTACATTCTAGTAGATGACATCATCCCCCATGGTTGAGGTGGCATTGCATGAGTTAAGAATGCTTATTTGTCACATTTTCTATGGTGGATGAAAATCCATAGTTAACCAAGGTAATGGTACAAGTACTTTTAAGTCATAAAGTGAAGTACTCACAATAAAAGCCATTTCACACTTTCTCATAAAATAATATTATTGTTATTTTCAAGTAAAGTAATCACAATTCACTTTCTCATAAAATAATATTATTGTCATTTTCAAGTAAACTACTCA
>LPNX010998317.1:355181-407491 GCA_001517045.1 Pseudotsuga menziesii | reverse complement strand
CATAAAACCCCTAACTCATAATATTTTAATATATCTTATATTTTTGTAGTACATCTCTTAGGAGGCCCATTTTTGACCTCAAATTCTCTCTAATGATGGCTTCGACAAATCCTTTCAGAGTTTGGATTCGAGCAGCAGCAGCCTACTCCACTTTGGTGCGACAATCAAAGTGCCATCAAGCTTGCCAAAAATCCAGTTCTACATCAGCGCATCAAACACATTGAGCTACACATGCACTTCATCAGAAATCTTGTTCATGATCGTGTTATTGAAGTTCTCTATTTCCCTACAGATGATCAAGTTGCAGACATCTTCACCAAGTCTCTTACAGAAGCGAAGTTTTCTAAACTTTGGTCTATGTTAGGCGTTCAGGAATGTGTCCTTAAGGGGCGATAGGCTCTAATTCCTCCTTCCTTCTCCTAATAGTGTCACTTTTGTAAATCCTTCAATCCTATCCCAAGTTGTTCTTAAGGGGGGATGCTAGGATATTTAGACACTTATGAGTTAGTTAAGATCAACTTGTGTAATATATCTGTTAGGTAAAAGTGTGTTTCTTTAGTATGCATTAGTATGCATTTGTAAATATTCTAATCCGACGGTCATGATATGTTCTAGACATAGAGTGATCTGATGGTTCAACTTCTCTTAGATCATACCTACCATTGATTCGTGGCTTAACACCCGATTGGTCTATGATCTCTATTTAAAAAGCATAGAGGGTCCTTGGCTAGTTGATCGATTATGAGAATCTCATATGTAAATTTCTTTCTTTTGCATAATAAATTGCTCCAAGTAGCTATTTGGCTGGGGCCATGGACTGTTTCCCTCTCGAGGGTTTTAACCACATGACAAACATCGGTGTGTTGATCTGTGATCTATTTGTGTGAAGCGGTTTCTGAAGGTGTTTTGTCTTTTGGGAGTACCCTGTGTACCCGCACAACCCATACTCGTAACAATGTCTCAAAAATAAAAATGGGGATCAAGGCTCAAAAAATGGGAGCCAATCAATACATTTACAACTGGTGATACATAATGGTGGCCTTAATGGGAGGATGAATACAAATGTTGATGTGAAGAACTTATACATAGGAACAATGACATTCTCATAGAATGAAATATCATAACAACCGATGCTCTGCTGGATCTGGAGATGTACACATCTATATGGACTCAATGACTAAGAGTCAGAATCTCGATGGTACAATAATTGGCATCAAGTACTGGAGATACATGGAAGAATGACACTTGGGGGGATTCTGAACACTGTCGCCAATGCATCCCAGAAATCACAAGGGACATGAAAATGTATGGGTCCCATAGTAGACTCACCAATGTGCTAGAGCCAGGGGACAACTGGGGTCTTTGACCAAATAATGAAGGAACAAATACCCTCTACGAATCTCAACGGTGGCAATAATGTAGCTGAATTCGAGAACGTGAGACACAACCAACTCTAAAGGAACTAATGACTCCTTTTAAGTGGTCTAAGGAACTCATCAATGAGGTGGATGGAACCAAGATACATGGACCTCTAGGCCCGTCCTCTGGATTAGATGTGTTGACGTCGACAAAGGGAGACCTGCAACTAACAAGGCAATGATGTTTCCTTGATAGAAGCACGAGGGGGATAACCAGATATGTGGAACAGTCAGGGGACTAAGACACTGAATGGGGAACAGGGGCATGGGAGTACTAGGGACTCAAACTTCCTTTGTTCAAAGTATGATGGCAAGAATGAACTGGCCAAAAAAGAAAGTTACTCATGGGAAATGGATCATAGCTGTGAAACTGGGGATATAACTGCAATGGGAAAGACTTGGGGGAGTAACTAGAATAGTGATATCCAGGGGATCCAAGGAAGACTCATCGCATAGTACTCTGAACAAAGGAAACCCAATGGGGGGAAGCTGCCATAATGTGAGATCATATGTGTGGGAACCTAAAGACATCATTTAGGCCTTCTTCATAGTTTAAGGAGGACGAAGAAGGGATAGAAGTATGCTATATATGATACTATATAATGGATTTGTATCGAGCCCGAGACAGTAAATGATCGATGGTGTTTTCATGTTTAGAGAGTATACAAACGGGAAGAAGACTCTAGTGGTTCTCTTTTTCATATAGTAGTCTCCTAATTCCGAAAAAAGGATAAAAGTGTACAAAAGAGAGCTCTCCCAACCGAAAGGGTTAGAGAGACTTATTTACCGCAGGTAGTTCAACTAGGTCGGAAAAGGTTAAACCTATACTAACTAGACAATCATTCAAATACTTTTACGAGCATGAACGGAACCAAGTTTTATCGAGAATCTTTTCTTGATGAGAGGGATTGAAAAGAGCTTAAAGACAACCGATAATGAGATTTTCCATAAGTTACGGTCTCAATGTCCAACAAAGCATAAAAGGATACAAAGGGAAACGTTCCTAGCTGGAAGGTGCCAGGGTGGTCCTTTTCTTTAACTGCTTTACGTGGTCTGAAAAAGGAGATAAATGAGGACAGATAGACACCCTTTCAAATACTTTAACGAGCGTGAAAGGCAGCAAGCGTGCTCAACAATATTTTCATTCTTTTAGGAGTCAGAAAAGAGCTTAACAGAAACTTTGTAATGGAATTCAAGCAAGGAAGAAGCGTTCGATGTACCAAAGGGGGTGATGCTAGGAGTATGGCTGATATGAATAACAATGGAACACTAATGGGGCCTCCTTGCAGGATGGTGGATGGCGGTAAAATAAGGCCAAGTTTGCAGTATGGATGGAGTGGATGGATCGTGAACATGCCAATAGGTACAATGTGTAATTCACGTGGTGGTACGCAAATCGAGGTGTCTCCAGGAAATGGCTCGAAGAAAGTAGGGAGGGAGGTAATCTAGGAGGTCGTTTCTTAACCCGGGACCTATTTGCACAGTGGTGGAAGCTTCCTATCCTCATATAGGACCATCCATAGGTGGGCATGGACTATCGAGCAGATCTAGAGACACCTCGACCTCCAAGACATGTCTAGGAACCTGAAAGTACGTATACATGACGCTTTGTGATTGCAATCATATATAGTTTACTAGCATAGTGTTTGCTAGATCATGTGTGTGATAGATACTGATGACATACTATGTGCATGTGTATACGTGGGACCGCACCCTCCAGCAGGGTACCAGTGACGCAGAGGAAGGGTGGAGAGTTTAGATCCACCCACTCACGAGCAGAGGAGGAAAAGGAGTGTGACATTGGACACAATGTTGTTGGATGTGGAGCGACTATTAGAGGGGGTCACCGACGCGTGGTAAAAACGATGCAAAACAAAAAAGAAAAAGTATAATACAAGGGTACTTCATGGTGAGCAACTTCAGGCATAGAACCTCTTGAGGTAGATCCCATTGCGGGGATTCTTCAAGAGGTGACCATCAGAGTCAATAAAGAGATATGCTCCCTTGCTGAGAAATCGATGGATGACATAAGGGCCATACCACATGGATTTGAACATCCCTTTTCCAGTATTATCGTGGTCCTAGTCATAAATGAGGACAAGATCCCCCTCGCTAAAGGTGTGTGGGTGGGCGTGGAAGTCATAATGGAACTTCAACCAGGTCTTAGTCACTTCAATCACTTGGAGAGCAGCACGCTAGTCCTCATTGGTTTATTCAAGCATAAGTAGGTGTTGTTCTAACAGTGAAGTATCAAGTAGAGTTTCGATGGCAAGGCAAAGCGACAAAATCTGGCATTCAATGGGAAGAACCCATTCCACACCATGGACTAAGTGAAATGGGGAAAAACCAGTGGTGGTTTTGAGGATCTCTCCTTCATCACGAAAGTGGTGCTGAGATAGATCAGGGGATCATCCAAAGTCGAAGAGGAGGAAGGACTACTGGAAGTAGAGATCGTGTAAATGGTGTTGGTTGTGTCAGAGGAAGAAACCAGAGGGTGTATTTGCTCATGGACGGTAATTTCAGACTCGTGCGAGTGCGTGAGAAGGTTACTAAGGAGCGACCGATACTCAAGAAAGTTTGGGAAATGGTGTGAATAATGACCATGTAGGCCACAAACTGCAGATGGATGATTGGTTCGCAGGGACTTATTCTTCACCGCAGGTATGGTTGGTACGTTGACAATTGGAGTGTCGTCAATATCGACTACAGTGCGCATGTGGGTGTGAAGGATAAACAAATCAGGACAATTCTATGTTGCATGGCCTTGGACATCGCATAAAGCACATGTAGGAGGAGGACGTGGTTTTGTCGTTGCTTTAGGCGTCTTGCCCCCAGTCTTTATGGAAGAAGAGGGAGCAGTTGTAGAGACATAAGCAGTCGTTTTTGTACCAAGAGGTGGGTGTGACATTCTCTCAATAGGTTGGATGGGAGTCAACATGATCTGGGGAGTCGAGGGAGGGGTAGGTGGATCGAGGTACCACACAGGAATACCCAAAGTGAAACCAGGTAGGTTGAGAGTGGCCATGATGAAATTACTCACTATGCCGAAAGGTGGAAAGAGGAAGGGAATCTTGTGGAAAGGCAATGAACCCCAATAAATCCCTGAGGTCTATGGTTGAGGTTGCGACTGAGGTGGAGCGGAGGTCAGAATGCTACCAAATGTGATAGTGCACAAATTTGATATATCAGTCAGCGAAGGAGGAGGTGGTAAGAACAAAAATGTGTCTGTCATAGGAGAGTTGGAAAATAAGCCTGGGCCAGCAGCAGACAGGGAAGGTATGGACACGTTGTTGATGGTAGTGTCGATAGTAGGGAGGACATGTTTCAGTGTGGTCAGTCCCTTTGGATCATAGTATGTCAGCCAATCGATGGTCACGATATTCTCATCATAAGGGAACATCAAGAGTCGAAAGACGGTAGAGGAAATGGCTCACATTGCATACATATAACTACGTCCTAGGAGGAGGTTGTAATTGAGTTGGGAATTGACAACCTTAATGCCAATCAACAATATTTTGACAGCTAACTCAACAGAGGCATTTGTGAGGACGCCTTGGGGTTGAGAAGCACGACCATCATAGGCGCGAAGAGTAGTGGAAGAAGGTTGAAGGGTCATGGATCCAAGTTTCTTCCAAGCAAAGGTTGACATAACATAGGTGGATGCACCCTCATCAATTGGGCTAATCACATATCCCAATTACAGGTACTTGACCTCTCTTAATGGTGTCAACGCATTCAGGGTTTGATGCAGTCTTTCATTAGACTTGATATCAGACATATCTTTAGAGAATTCAATACTTCGACTGATTATTTGTCCAAGGAAGCTCTTGGATGCGAGATTGGTCACCTTTTGGTTTCATATTTCTTTAAGGGTCAGTTGATCCATCACTGCTCTCTGCAGGTTTTTTGCTCTTAGCTACTTTGGGTATCAATTTTTTGTTGAACATCTGGCAGTTGGCATGGGTACATATGGTAGCATAGCATATATGGTTTCTTTTGCAACTTTGATTAGTATCTCAAAAGACTGATTGCACTTAGCTTGGGTTGGTACTTTATGATATTTATTAGATGTTATGTACTACTGGACTGGAGGATCTATACTTTTTGTTGGTTATTAGCCAAACACTAATTATCTGTAGTCTCTTGTTTGATGATACTTTGTATCTATTGTACTGTTTACTAGTTACTTTTGATTAAATTAATAGCAAGGATGTGTCTTTTTTTCAATGAGAAAAATACTTTTGATGCCTAGGATGACAAAGCAGTTGACAAAGTTTTAATGGAATTCGTGAGAAATTAATGAAAAAGCCATCAATGGTTTTTTCGTGTAATTAAAAATATTAAATTTTTATGTGCTAAAGATTAACTTAATTTTAGTGTGTCCATATCTCATTTAGTTTATGGTCAATACTTTTTCTAATTTTTTTTGAGAGAACGTCCAATAGAGTGGGCAAACAATTTTCTCATTTTATGTGTTTTTTTTAATATGTTTATGTTTGAGGATTTTATAAGTTGTCATTATTTTTTTTTTTTAGTTTTTAGGAAGGCTAAACTTTGAAATAAGTTGCTAGGTGTGTATTGCATAATGTTGATGGGTGTTATTTATTAGTTTATGTTATTTTTAATAAGTAAATTTGTTAACTTTTTTATTAAGTATAAAATAAAAAATAATTTTTTTATTATTTTAATTTTAAAATAAAATTTTATTAATTAGAAAATTCTATGAAAAATAATTTTTTAATAAAACCTTATCAATAGGAAAATAAAAATTCAAAACCTCTATTTAAAAAAATTATGAAAAGTAGAGATGAAATTCCAACCTTGAGCCCACTACCTCACTAACACTCCACTTAGGCTTCAAATTTGAAGCCTTCAGAGCCCTTCAAAGGCCATCTTAAACATCATAGAAGGCCACAAGGAATTTTACCATGCAAAAAAATTTTAGTTTCATTTCCAGCACTTCAATAATGAAATTGAGTAAACCTCGGTAAATTTGTAACAGTAGGGCAGCTAGAAAATTTGCCTATCCAAGGATTCAGTGGACTATGGGAGAGTCGGGACTCAGATTCTTCCCAAGTTCCCTTGAATAGTCGGATCATGGATGAGGATCTCAATCCCAGCCTACACGGACCACGGTGGACCACTAGGCTGCCTAGTGCCAAGTTCAAGTCAGTGAGTCAGGATTGTGACTCACGATTCGATGTTCACTTTCAAAGCATTTAATGGCATTAGCATGCATTACTTATTAACCAACTTAATTAAATATTGGTATGAGATGATGCCACCTTCCAACTCGATTGTCCATCTGTGATCTTATTGTTCACTGAGTCACGTGATCTCACAACTTACAAGTCGCTTGAGTATTTGAGTATATAATGTGAAATTAAATACTCATATGAGTCATATCTATGGATGGTGAATTGATTTGATAACCCTCCACTGTCAAGGCTCCGCAAGGAAAAACTAATGGTGTTGTTTTTTGGGTAACTACAACTTACAAGTTGTAATTTACAATGCATTGAACAATCTTTTCTAGATTTGAACCTAACCTGGTCCAATGCAGGGCATATAAGTTTCCAAAGCAGGGTTTCACCTAGTGCTAGACATTTCTATTATGACCACCACAAGACTGGGATGACGGATGTTTGGTAGTAGGCAGCTAACAGCACGTCGCCCTTTGTTTGTGCTCATGAATCATATCCTATACTAGTTAGTCCAGGATTCTAGGATTTATTCCAATTTCCATTCATTTACTGTGTTTAGAATCATTTGAATCAACACTCCCAGTCTCCCACGGTCCACCTAGGCCACTTAGTCTACCTGTCTCATCAGAGGAAGGGGGTTAGGCAGTAGAGACAAAGGCAACTGGAATGGAGGGCCATCCAGAGAGAATGGTTGTACAATATGCATATAGTCATCTCTAAAAGAAACAAAATAATTTGTCATATACCTAACTAAATATTATCATTACTTAAGTTGTCGGGATGCTTACATGGTACCTCTTGCGCTCAAGTTGTTTATGAGGATTTTCTATGTCTACAATGGCTACGATTTAGAGAGTCTCGTTCCCATGATTATAGCACCAGTGGGTTTCTCCTACAAATATTGCTATTACGTCTCCCCTCCTCACTCACCTCACCTTTTGACTTGAGTCCTCTTCTTCTTCTTCTTCCTCACATGGGCTCTCTGATCTACGCCCTGAGCACCCTCATAATGAAGAATGATCTCTGAAAGTCTCTAGAAACCTCAGTCAAACAATACCCAGTTTCCCCTCACCTGCACAGATATATCTATGTTATGTAGAAGCAATTATAAAATGCTTTTTTTTGTAATCATGTGAAATACACAAACATGCATTCGCCTACCTCGGGCAAGGTAAACCAACTCAGGAGTGCCAAGATATTGTGGAATTGAGATGGTGTTGCTTCCAATTGTTTTTATGTAGAAGGAAATGATTGCACACTCTAATTCCTCGTTTTATTTTGTTGTGGGCAACTCGAAGGTTCCACCTTTTTCATAGGTAGGAGCAAGAGAAGCAAAGGTAGAACGTTGGGTAGGCTAGATTGAGCTTCCTCGAAATTAAAGAGACTGGTGAAGTCTGTGAAAAAAAACATTATTTTGAGTTTACGAGTATAGGACAGTCAGAGGTCAGGACTCAGACTCTCAACTCTCCAATTATATGCTTCAGTGTCTCCCTAATTTCTATTTCCTCCAAAAGATTATGCAAAGCTAAGCTATCGACTTGGTTGTCGTGAATTTACAGGTATGTATAGCATTTTACACTTGTGTAACATTTTATATGTGGATAAAAGTTAAATGTGTTTCTTATTGGAGTTCCTTCCGATTCTATAAATATAAGGGTTTAAAATTTCTCCATCCAAAACGTTGTTTGAAATTTGTAATGCATTATGTGATTGCGTTTCCACCATACTAAGTCTCGAATACTCAATAGATGTAACCTTAAAAAACCCAGTATTTAAATGAAATCTGAACCAAAATAATGTATACTTTTCATAGTCTAGGACCACAACTTCATTTGGGCGGAGGAGCAAGAAGAAAGAGCCTTGTATTTGAGTTCCAAATATGTCAATGGTATTTATCTGTGGTGAATTGTAAACATTAGGTTGAAAGAAATAACAATATTTGAATATAGGTGTTTGAATTGTTCCAATTTCCTTAATGAAATCCAATAGTTGAAAGGATAAAATATTTAACAATCGACACTGTAAATCTTGTAGACTCTAACCCCTTCGTTTTCCTGTCAGCCTTCTAATAATGGAAACAAGAAGTACAAATTGTATACCAATATATCTAAACAAGGGAATCCCTCGACGGGCATTCATTAATGGGGGACTGGGAGTGCCATGATCTAGCGAAGAACATGATTTCAACATCCTTGTTGTCGCAAACCTCCCAAACTTGTGTCTGTGATTCATCTTCCTTGTTGAATTTGGTAGAAACTAGACACCCAACTTGTAGTGATATTTGTTGGAGAATTTAGAGTTCTTCCTTATAGTGGACTAATAAATATTTAAGCTTTTCGATAGGGCTGATAAAATCGATATAGATTGGAGGGACTATCCATAATCTACCTAAAATTGGAGATTTTGTTTGATCACTTCGAATTGGGGTATAAACTCGATATACATTGGAGGGACTATCCATAATCCACCTAAAATTGGGGCCTTTGTTTGATCACTTTGATTTGAGCATGTGGGGAGGACATGATTCAATTCTAAAAATAACTGTTGAATTTAGGGTTAATAAAAAAGTTTCTCTGTGAAAGCATTAGGTATTACATTATGGGGTTTTTCTTTTAGGTAGGCCCAATCACACTTGACCAATAGAGCCACCATCAAGATGAATCAATCCTCCATTCAAAGGTGCTTCCAAATTACAATGCCTTATTTTATCAATGACCTAAGAACCGAGTATTTCACCAACCCGACATAATTATCGCTTATCTAAGTTCAATAAACTATATGCTCCAAGGACCAGGAGAGTACATGGTTTACCTCACTAATTCCATGTAAATGTTGAATCACTAGGGATTTCTTCTTGTTGTCATTTTTTTCCTATACATTGTTTTTAATAAAATAATAAAATTTTGTTGTACACTTACAGTTTCAAATGAAAAGAATGATTTATTTTTACATGTTTATCATTGAAGGGTTCAATTTCTCACAACCAAGATTCAAATTTGAAGCCTTTAAATCCCTTCAAAGGCCATTTTAGCCTTCATAGAAGGCCACAAGGAATTTTACCATGCAAAAAAACTTTAGTTTCATTTTTAGCCCTTCAATAATGAAATTGAGTAAGCTTGGGTAAATTTGCAACAGAAGGGCAGCTACAAAATTTGCACATCCATGAGTTATCTGTGATTATGTGGACTCTGGAAGAGTTGTGACTCAGTGTCTTCCCAGATCCCTCGAATAGTAGGATTTTGAATGAGGATCATGGTCCCAATGGGCATGGACCAAAGTGGACCACTGGGCTTCCAATTTCCTACCCAACGTTCTACCTTTCCTTCTCTTGCTCCTATCTATGACGAAGGTGGCACCTTCGAGTTGTCCACTGCATAAGACAAAGAGGAATTAAATCCACCATTGAGCGCAACCAATCCTCCATTCAAAGGTCCTTCCAAACTCCAATGCCTTATTTTATGAACGACCTAAAGACTGGATTTTTCACCAACCCGACAATGTCGTCCCTTATCTAAGTTCAATAAACTATATGTTCCAGGGGCCAGGAGAGTAGAGACTACTTTATATATGTATGGAATTGCATTAGATAAAATAATGATAATGTTGTATCCACGTGCGTGTCTCCATATTTGTATGTGTTGTTGCTCCATGACATGAATGGCAGAAGATGTCCCAACAGTTTCCAAAGTGAATCATGTGAGGTCCATAGAGATGTGAATGATAGGTTTCCACACAATAATTGAGTGTGTATTATAGTCGTCTCTTGTGGGCTCTGGGAGGTTGAATAAATAGTTGTTGTTACTAAAACATTTAGGTGTTGGAAATGCTTTTCTTTTTATTTCCGATTTGCATCTGAAAGCCATAAACCATAATAGAACAAAATAAATTAAAATTAAAAGTTTAAATACTTGATATTTGTTGGAGAATTTGAAGTGTTTCCGTAAAATAGCTAGGATAAGATGTCAATATTGGAGAGACTTGGAAATGAATTTTTTATTTTATTTCGAATTTCTAGGATTTATATAATTAAGGGTATATAAGGTATTTACTTTTATGAGGATAACCCCTACATTAGGGAGGCCACATGGATAAGAACATGGAATGTATTTATTGGATGTAAAACATTTCAATTTATACTGACTTCGGTTCTTGCTTTGTGCTCCCTCCCTTACTATAGTCTAACTACTCACCTACTCTTTCCTATGTCATGGGTAGATGGATTTGTTCATGAATAGATAGACTGAACCATTATAGGCAGGCACTACGAGCATACCAACTCAATTTCATTACATTATAGTAACTACAAGCACTAAAATCAATATATTGGGAGATGAGAGTTTGTTATTACATAAGTAAGATAACCTGTCTTTCATGGTGCATTTCACCGAGAAGGGGTATATCTCCCTCTTACTATTGTTACTAGTCTCAATGACTATTCCTTTGGGGTACGCACTTATTGCTTCGAAATGATTTTTTTCTGGTTTCCAATAAGTTTGTGTACATTCTAAATTGACCATAAACTATAAATTATAATAGACAAATAATAATAACAATAATAATTTACCTATGAATAGAAAAATAATCAAAGAGATGAATTGTTAAAACAAAAACCTTTTTTTACCAAAATTGACATGATTTACATTGTTCAAAAAGATCCCCCTCCTTAATTATTGAAGTGGTATTTAATGAACTCTAGGTTAAATTTTATTATAAAAAGATTAGATATCAATACAAGATTAAGTTGTAGATCTTAATCTTAAAGTTTTAATTTTTATTAGACTTATGCCTTTTAGTTTATACTAGAGTAAATGAGATATGATAATTTATGTTACTTTTTACATTAAATATTTCATAGGTTATGGCCAATAACTCACTAAATATTAAAAAATTCTCTTAAACTATTCTTTTATATAAAAAATTGTGGTATTTCTAGGTTAGAATTAGATATTACATTTAGTTCTATAGTTTATAAAAAATAGGTTAAGTCATTCACAATTTATTCATTAAGAAAAATATTTAATATTAATAATTTAATTTAGACTTTTATTCTATTCTAAGTTTAGAATCATTGTAGCAATTTAGGGTGTTTGTTTTAATCACAACTTAGACTTCCTTATTATCTAGTTTAACATTTTTAGGGTTTGGGTTTGGTCTTAGCTATATATTCAACATTATCAATTTCCTAGTTTTCTCTTGAAATGTGTTGTTAAAGATATATTAGTAAATCTGTATCCGTTACTCGACTCACTGTCTTGATGATGAACCTTGATAAAGGTTTGTAATGTCAACATATCAAATGGAGTCTACAATTACCTTGGATACCACTCATCAAACCTATCAACACATAATTTAAGAGAAGAGATTGTAAAATGTTTTTTTGTCAAAATGACATTTTTGAATCATGTAAGGTTCATAAAGAGATTACAATATATAATAATCCTTGTTTTTTCTGTAACATTTTCACATAAATATAAGATGGAATTTTGAAAAGATAATTGTGGAATCCCTCTCAAACTCCTTCTTGTGTGAGATCCAAATACTAGTACGATCCACATTGAATTTTGAAGGATACTTTTTCAATGTGTTTGAATAATAATTATATGCACTGATTTTTGAAAACATAAATGAGAACCCCTATCAATCCCTCCCATTTGACATCTAGATGTTAGTAGACTCAAGACTAAAGTTTGAAGGATAAATTTTCAAGTGTTATAATACTTAGGTTTATTATGGTGAAGACGATGGTTAGGGATTAGGTGGAGTTTGAAATTGAAAGGCTAGTTACTCATGAACTAGGTCCATATGGACAAACATATCAATTAGCTTTGTGATGGTATTTGTAACTTTTTTTTGGTCGTTAATGGAAATGTGGATAGGAGAAAACTTATGTTTTTAGTTGGAAAGATAATAATACAATGATTTTAATAGCATGTAGAAAAGTTCATTTCAAAATAGGTAAGGTAAAATGTCATAGAAAAGTTATTCTTCTAATTTTTTTACTTTTATGTTGTTTCTTTAAACCATTGGTTATGGTAATGATCAAGTGGTCAATTTTAAATCTCCTAGGGATGTACAATGTTAGAAGTAAGGCTACTTTTAGGTGGATACATTAGCACTCGACAAAAATCATTTTTTTGGTTTTTGTTATTAATGTTAGGAATATGATGCCTGATCTCTTTTGGCCTTGTAACATAACACTTCTAGTAGTGGAGCTCTTCTCAAAACAATTCTAGACACAAATAAGCTTTAGTACCCCATAAGGCTACTTTCGTCCCCAATTTCATATTATGCATTTGTCGCGAGTAGTTATCAACTACTCTAATCACTTTCCCATGCTAGGAAACAAACATTTCCCTTCACAAAATAAATAGGCCAAAGAAAAATGCAATACAAAAAACTACTCTAATCACTTTCCCATGATAGGAAACAAACATTTCCCTTCACGAAATAAATAGGCCAAAGAAAAATGCAATTAAAAAAACAAATACTCCTAAAGATTATGGCTATGTTCACATTAACAAAACAAGTGCACCAATCTCTTTCTAAATGGGCTTTTTCTCAATCTCATATTCCATCACGGCTACATGTTCTTCATTCTCAACCTTTATTTTAGTCTCTCCTCCTCTATACTAACTCTTGAGTAATCCCAAAAAAAAGAATTTGGACATGCTAAATCATCATGTACATGGTTTACCTCACTAATTTCATGTAAATGTTGAATCATTTAGGATTTTTTTTATTGTCATTTTTTTCTATACAATGTTTTTAATAAATAATAAAATTTTGTTATACACTTACATTTTTAAATGAAACGAATAATTTATTTTTACATGTCAACATTGAAGGGTTCAATTTCTATTAGCCCTTCAAAGTGAAATGGGACCCTACCCTTCAAATTTGATCCGTGCTCACAAACCTTCAAAGTAAAATGGAACCCTACCCTTCAAATCTGATCCCTGACTCCACTATAATTAGTATAATTAGAATCTCAAGTGTTCTAATTATGAAAATTCTGATGTTGGGAGTTGGGCCCAGCTCAGTGTCCGGGAATCTATTCAATAACGGCTACCTTCATATTTAGACTCCATAAAAAAAAATGTTTAAAATGACGAAATGGCCTTCGTGAATGAAAGGATCATCATAATTTGCAACGTACGCTTGAATTCCACAGTATACGTTTGAGTTTGGCGAATAATATTCAACATGCAGTATAGTAATAAATGCTGCGACGGCTGCAATGTAGGTTGTTGGATCTGGACAGGCTGAGATCCAATGGTCCAAATGCAGCTTTTCTTAGTATTTATTACTCTGCTGCATGTAAAATATTTTTCAACATGCAGCAGAGTAATAAATACTAAGAAAAGCTGCATTTGGACCATTGGATCTCAGCCTGTCCAGATCCAACAACCTACATTGCAGCCGCCGCAGCATTTATTACTATACTGCATGTTGAATATTATTCACCGAATTCTAATGAAATTGTGTCTGCAACTTTGAGTACGTCCTCTGTCACGATTCAGAGAAATTACGGGGTGGGCCCACACTAGTCGTTACTCGTTATGATAAGAAACGGATCAAAATTCCCGTGTTCCTTAAAAAATGGAGTCTGTCGATTTGACATGGACGTAGCAGGGCCAACGTTCTAGCCAACAGAATTGCAAAGTTTAGGAACCGCTGTTGTCCATTATATTTTTTATCTAGCCATTTTAACTAAGAAAGGATTAACAAATTTAGTTAACTAGCCTTTTTGACGTAAAAAAATTTAACAAATTTAGCTAATGAAAAACGATTCGTTTACTTCTATTAATCCAACTATTTTGAATTTCAAATAGATTAGCGAATTTAATTGGAAATTAATAGCAATCATTTCAGTGCCATTCCAACCCTTACGTTTTCTTTTCCCATATGTAACCTCGATTTTATTTATTAAGATTAGCTTGTACTTATGAAATTTAATATCTAAACTATGGCCGATGAATTTATATCAAATTAAAACAATGACTAATTGCCTGTTTTACCTCTAATTACAACAATGCAACACTAAGATTATCTTAAACCACTTGTACATCTGTCCAGCTTCAACCGAACCTCTTGGCCGAGTCAATAACGCTACGCCTACGTTATGAAATGACTTTTACAGTTTAAGCTTTTATTTAAATTTTATTAGTTAATATTTTTTTTAATTGAATAGTGATTATTTATATTATAATGATTTATTTTAATTTAAAATTTTGAAATTTTACATTTGTACATTTAGAGATATGAATTCTATTAATGTTTGGAATAAACTTGGGCATAAAAGAAGATGGATTTATACTATTTAATATATAAATCTTAGATATTTGTGTTTAGGTTTAATTATTTGCTTAGACAATAAATATTTAATTTTCATTAATTTTTTAGTTTTAATTAATTGAAATATTTATATTTGATTTTGAAATTCAAATTAAAATCAAAATTATAAAATATTTAATTAAACATTAAATTAATAAATTGCTAAAATAAATAATCTCTTAAATAATTCTTCACTAAACTTTGTCTTTGATACATTCCAATAACACAATCACATTACACAATTTTTAAGAATGATATTTACAATCAAAACATATTAACCACTTTTAATAGTGGAATTGTGGCAATTGATTTTATATATATTATTATTTAATTTAAACAATATATTTTATTTATAAAGTAAGAGTGTTTTTAAATATATTTGATAGCTTATTTCATTTTGATAAATGATTTTGAAAGTGATTATTAATATAAATATTGTAAACCATTATTTAAAAATATAATTGAAATATATGTAATTTTTAATATATAAAAATAATATGTATAATATCAAATTTAGAAAATACACTATATAAAAATAAATCATTTTTAACTTTTTAACTTATGTAATTAATGTAGGATTGTTTATCTTTTTAATAAATTTATATATATGTAAATGTATTTTTATAAAAAATAATTAATGAAATACAAGTTAATTTAATTTTATATTATTGTTTATATTAAATTTAAATTTTATAGTATTTGTTATAATACAAAACTTTATTACCAAAAAATTGGTAATACCATCCCTTTGGTGTCATTGTATGATCTTGACATGGGCATGCCTCGCCATTTTGTCTATATCCATTCCCAATACTGTCATGTCAATCGAGCATTGTGATTCTTTTCACACCATCACGCGTCCCACCAACCCCATCCATCCATACATCAAGGAATGAAATTTGAATTTCAAATTCAGTTAATGCACGGGCTTATTGTAATCTCACAAATCACAGAGGGTTACCAATAATACACATGGAATCATATAGACATAACAGGCACAAGAGACAAGAACATAGATAAGGGAATAACAGATTATATTATAACATGAGCATCCATACATACACAGAACTAAATCGAGTTCTCATCTGGCTCAATAGCCTAATATATATTATTTACAAACAATTACATATAACTACCTGTCGGTTCGGTCAACCGACACGGCCTTATGCAGCCGACCTAATCTCCAATTAGTCGACTATTCGACTAGTCGGCTCATCGACTAGCTCCTCCAACATCTCCCCCAGGAACAAAATCTTTCTTCGTCTTGAAGAAACAGGGGAGGTAATTCAACAATGTACTGTCTGAGGTAGTTGCTTCTGGTATTGTTTGTCTTCATGGACTATGTAGTCAGATGGTTCGTCGTTTCTACACACATATTTCCACAATTGCTTTTGTTGTGATAGCCAGTTAATGTTGAAATTCTATCCAACTGTGTAGTACTTTCTGGATGTCGATAGTCAATGTTGTGATGCTTGACAAAGTCGACATCTTTTCTTGGATGGAGAGATCTGCAATGCTTTCCATGTCCGGTCCCATGAATTGAGCTTTTTCCTCTGCTGCATCTAGTAGTCTTTTCATCTATGGGAAAATTGTATCCAGTTTGTCAAGGCTCGATAGTGCTTGCTATACCCACTGGTGTGCTTGTTTCTACAGTTTCTGTAGTTTGGATGTTTCCAATACAATCTGTTCTTGTATTGTATTTCGCATTATTTCTTCCATTCCTCGTCTCTTGTCTAATACTTGGATCTGCTCACGAGTCTTACGGGTCTGCTGAAATACTTGTCCATAAAAGGTAGGCCAATCACGAAGCACTTCATATGTGATGATGGATTCCTCTAAGTGGTCTTGTAATACTTTGTGAGCCTCCGAGAATGTTGTACATTGCTTCCTGAGTAGTCTGGATGTTTCCTCTGTTTGATCTTCCTTTGTATTTTGTTGATGTGATTGTAGAGTCGACACCATGCTTTCAAATAGCTGATATGATTTTTTGAGTGGCTGGTCCGGATGTCGGCCTCTAGAGGTCCCAGTATTCCTGTTTGCATCAAATTCTTGCATTTTATCAGAAACACGATTTCATCTTTCTTAGTGTTGTCGATTTGCTCTTATTTAGTCTGGTTTCTTACTGCTACTTCTGTGGCGAGAGTTTCGAGGAGTTGACCCAACTCTCCATCTCTGAGTTTCTTTATGTCGACTGCACTAGTCGATCTGAGCTGGCTGATGTGGATCACTGTCAGATTTTATTCTTTGTGGTGTTCTTTCTTCTTTTTTTCTTTTCTTTTTCTTTTGTGTCTATGTTGGTATGTCTGTTTTTGTGCCTGTGATTCTGCAAGTGATAGATTTCCTTGTGGTTAGTTCTCTGGCTACTGATCTTCATTGATCAGTGGAATTTCTGGTTGAGTTTCTTGGGTGGAACTTGTGGCTCGGTGTGTATCTGGGGGATTTTAAACAGATGGTTCAGGGTTTGGTAAAGGTTCTGGATTGGGAAGTGGTGGTGGAGATGGTGAATGATCTGGTGTAATTGGTGTAGTGGGGATATTATCAGTCGATGGTGGGTCTTCGACTTCTGGTGGTGAATTGTCTGGATCATCAGAGAATAGGTTGTCGATCACCTAGTTATCTTCTTCCGCATCTCTTGCTGGTTCATTGGTTGGTGGAGGGTGTGAGATGTCAAAAGGGATAATGGATGAGGTGCGGCTTGTGGCAATTTGGGAAGACTTGTCGAGGTTCCTCACAAATGTGGATTTGATAATTCCCACAGATCTTGGTTTCTAGGGTATCTAGCCAATTTGCTGAGAGAGGATCTAGCGTGGTGCACTAGCTTCAATTAGTGGGAATTTGGTGGTAATTCTCTGAACATAGGTGAGTAGTTTGGGTAATTTTTCAATGTATGCATGGAAATCACCGTCTTGGTCGAATCGTTCTTTCAGTGTCTCCAGCATAGCATTCTTACAAATGTCAACCAGGCTTATGGTGGGTATCTGTGGGGTGTCTTCTTGTGTAATCTAGGTTGGAAATGGGGGTGGAGGTGTAGAAACCAAATCAACAATGTTCTCATCAACTGAAGTGGTTGCAGTTTTTACCTTTTTTGGTCTCCCTTGCTTTGCTCCTGCGTCGACAAACCGTTTGAATTGTGTTTCAAACGAAACTTTGTTTGTTGTTGCGTCTTCTATAATGTCGACAGTGGTAGCCAATAGTTCTTCTTCATCTTCTAACTCAGATAGGAGAAGCCTACGCTTCCCCTTCCCTTTTTCCTGAATTTCCTTCTTTTTCCTTAAGGCTGCTATTTCCTTTGCTATTTTCCTTAAGTTTTATTTTTTCATAGCATATTCTGGATTATCTGATTCAATGTCTTCTTCTATCTACTCTTCTCCTTCTTCCTGTTGGTGAGCCGAAATGATACTTTTTTCTGTCGGTTTGGCTACCTGAAGTTCAGTCGGTGTGCTTCCCGTTTGGATAGGTTGTGGGGCAATTGTCAGTAGAAGTCTGCTGGTGTCCTCTGTCGGTGTATCATCTGAACTCCTGTCTAGTTGAACTCTTGATATTCTCTTAATGGTTCTTCTAGTGGATAGGTCATATCTGAGTAGTATCTCATAAATTTCCTGTAATATCCTGTGTCCGAGTAGTACCCTGACTTGTTTTGGGTTCATTGGTGGTTTCAAGTCGAGGACAATCTTTATCTTTGCAAATTCGACCTTGATGCCTTCTTTGCATACAATGTGCCCTAATAGTATCCCTATGGGAGTTAGGAATATGCATTTCCTTATGTTCAAAGATAACTGGATTTATCGGCATCGTTCCAACATGAGCCTTAGCCATTTGCAGTGATCTTTCAACATAGAGTATATCGTCCAATCATCGAAACATACTGCCATTGTTTTGTAGATATATTCTTGAAATGTTTTGACAACAATTCTCGAAAATACTGCAGGGGCATTTTTGAGACCAAAAGGCATAACTTTGTAGGCGAATGAGCTGAATTCACATACAAATGTCATCTTTTTCTGGTCTTGTGTGGCTATTGGTACTTGGTTGTACCCTAAGAATCCGTCTGTAAACGAGTAACATTCATGTCCTACAACTTCATTTAAGATTTCATCTACATATGGTGTTGGAAATGGGTCTGTTGGGGTGACTTTGTTTAGTTCTCTGAAGACGACACAGATCCTTAGTTTTTTCGGGTCGTGTTTCTTTGGTTGCATGACCATTGGGCTTTCCCATTTTGATTGTTCAATAGGGTAGATGATTCCTGCTGCAAGCATATTGTCGATCTCTTTCTTGACTATCTCTTTGTATTTATGCGCTAATTTGTACGGCCTCTTCTTTACAGGTCGGGCATCAGGTTTGATGTCGATCTTCATCTCACCCATTTCATGGACTAGTCCTTTGAGATATTTATAGTCTCTCGTGAATACATCCTGGAATTCTTTCAGAAGGTTTACTATTTCAGTTGTTTGTTCTTCGCTCCAGTAATCTCCAATTTTTGCCATTTTTTATCAATCATCATTTGATATGTCAAACTCTTTAGTTTTAACTTTGGCATCTAACCATCCTGGTGCTTTAGCTTCATTGATCGGTCGACTCCCTTCTTTGAATTATGAGAATGCAGCAGGAAAGTCTGCTGCAGTCATTCGGTCGGTATCTTCTTTGTCGACTGTATCGACTTTAAGTATTGTGTAAATTCATTTTGTTGTTTCTGAGTGATATGATTTCCATCGAAAACTTTTCCCTTCCAGATTTTCATTTTCCATTTGCAGTCTTGTCGACTGTGGTATTATCTTGGTTTGTATGTTATTACATGGTATTATCGGTCGATCATAGTTTTGTATCAGAGTGTTGTTCCCGGTCGGTTCTATAAATGCTTTTATTTGTTTTGCAGTTTCGACTAATTTTTCATTCTGCGGTATAAAACTAAAGTCTTTAATGAAGTTGTCTCTAAGTTCGTGCCATTGAAATGTTTCACCCCGTGATTTCTCAATGTTATACCATTTGTTTGGTAAGTCGGCTAGCGTTGAGGTAAATAGGCGTGGCCATGTACGTTCATCTTTATACCCAAGTCTTCTCCACTCTCTTTCGCATGTTCTTATGTGTTCCTCTAGGTCTTGCCCTTGGATGAACACAGGTATTTGTGCCTATTTGGTTAGCTTCTTTCCTCCGAATCTTTCTATGAAGTAAGTTGAAGCTGTTGTCCATGTATACAATCTTGATTGATGGGTATCCCACCATCGAGTAGCTTGTACTGTAAAGGTTTCTACCAAGCTTTGTAGTCGTCCATGTTCACCTATGTTTTTATATACTTGTTCTATATGCATAACTGGGGATTCTCTTTCTTTATACCTTGGGATCTATCTGATACTTACATTTGTTGGGTTTAACATAGGATATTCCCTACTTTTCTTTTCGAATATTTTTTAGATGATGGAGACTAAAAAACATTGTTGGACTGATTTCTTCTGTACTACTTGAATGGTCCAGCAACCTCTTGCTATGGTCTCGCAGTTTTCGACTTCCCAATCATATAATTCTGCGTCTGAATTATATCCCACTGAATATTGATTTCCTAAATGAAGCTGGCCATAGATGTTGGGTTCTGTGTAGTCTTCGTTATTTTGTATTTGATATATTTTTCTGATGTCGACTTCTTCATCAATAGGTTCTATCCAAGGTTCCCCTTAGGAAGGATGGATAGGTACTATGACTTTCTGTCCATTCCCTTTTTTTTTATCCTTTCTTTGTCTAGGGATATTGATGCTTTCAATTTTCTTCCCCAAGTTTGACCTACTAGAGCTGGGAAGGAGCTGGATCCTTCCTTAGAGTCAATAATTTCAAAGTCGACTTTGGTCAATATTCCTTTTATTGTCGTATCGACATTTCTCCAAACTCCAATAGGTTCGACCAGACCTTGGTTGGCTAACTTGAGGTATATGCCTGAATCATGTAGTCGAGGTCTACCCAACTGTTCCCAAGTGTCACAAGTCATAATATTTACTTGTGAACCGAAGTCGAGGACAACTTGTCAAACATAGTATCCTTCAATTTCTGGATCGACAAGTGGGTCGACATCACTCTTGTCTTTTTGGTTTAGACTGCATATGTTTTTGGTTTGTTTTTTTGTATTATTATTATGCTTCATATTATACAATAAGTCAATGAATTGAGATACCACTTTATCATCCTGCAGTAAACGTATTAATTCTTTAACTGTATTTTGTCGACTGTCATTAGCTTCTTCCTGTCTAGCAAATTCTTTAAATATTTTCGTTGCGTCGTTATATAATTGTTTTTGTTTAGCTGGGTTAGGATAATCATTCTTTTCTTTGATTTTACTTATACCTGGATTATCATTCCCAATTTTTGTCCCTTGTCAGGTTACTATATGCAGGTTCTTTGTATTGATTACATCATGTTTTGAACACACGACAAGACATTAACATTTTTCTTTTTGTTGATTTTGTTGAGCATGGTGGGACAATCCTCTAATGAGTGATCACCTACACCACAGCTAGTACAAAAATTTAAATCGGTTCTATCCTTGTATGGACATTCTACATATCGATGGCCTTCTTTGCAGCATGTAAAGCACTAGATGGGCCGATGTGGTCGATTGTCGTGATTTTCAGAAAATCATCCTCGACCTCCATATCCTCCACAACAGTTGTCGAACCGGCGCTCATATCGACGATCTTCATATCTTCGATTATTTGGCTCGTTTTGATCATTGCTTCACTGGTTGTTATCGTTATTTTTCATTCGTCTGGTAGACTGCTTGGTATTTTTGTCGGTTCTTTAAATTTAGGTGGCAGTCGACCGTTGCATGAATTTTTACTTCACAGATTGCAAACCAAGATGCTTTTTCCATTTTTCATGCTATATGGGAAATCTTTCGTTGTGTGTTCTCCATGTTCTTGGCAGATGTCGCAGAAGCATTTTGTCTGAACAAATCGAATGTCCTGTCAACTTATGTCTTGCCGACAGTTATCTTTAGTCTGTCCGACCATGGATCATTTTGTGCACCAAACATCCTGATTCTTGAGGTTCAGCTTTTTCAATGATTTCTTCATGATTTCTAGTTGTTCTTCCAGTTTAGTATCTAAGGGATATGCTGGGAAATGTTCGTCCATCTCTACTTGCAGAGCTTTGGTAAGTGCGTCTTCATACGTTTTAAATGTCTCCAAGCTTATGTGCCACCAGATTTTCTGTGATAGGCCTACAAGAAACCACTGAATTAATAGTTGTTCGTCAATTACATAGTCTAGTGAGATGAGTAGGTCTTTCCATCGTTTGTCATATTCCCGGACAGACTCCGCTGGCTTCTAAGATGTTGTTTTTAGCTTTTTGGCTGCCAGATGTTTTGCGTCTAGAGTTTTAAAGAAAGACAATAATTGTGCTTTAATTTAAGCTTTAGATGCTTGGGGGGTTCTCTCTATATAGGTCATGTACCATGTTAGTGCTCTTTTCCTCAAGGCACCGGTGAACTGTACCATCTGTTGTTCTTCGACCGTAACTTGATTTGCCTCCCATATTGACTCACAGACGAACCAATGTCATCTAGGATCTTCATCACCCTCGTATAGAGGGATATGTGCTGATTCGTGACCCATGTCGGTATCGCTGTCACTATCTTCTCCAGGAGGTGGTGATGGTGGGGTGGTGGTGGGTAGTGGGATCTTTTGTTTGTCTCCCTGTGCAGAGTTGTTTTCAACGAAACTTTCGTTCTCGTCGGTAGTTTTGTTTGTCGTTTCTTCTCTGACAAGCAGTCAGTTCGGGTCGACTTCTCCTGTCTATGTCCAACTGCACTAATTTGTTTGCAGGTCCGACCATTATGTATTTTTCAAAGATGTGTTTGGCAGGGAAGTGCTCTTTCATGTCTCGGGTAAAGCAAGTGGATACTTCGGTTGGAAGGGTATGCCTGAAGTGTTACCTAGTTTCCTTCCTCCGGTCGACAGATCACTAGATGACTATCATTATTTACCTCGTCATCTAGTCGACTCCATTTACCAAACTCACCAGCTCTTAGTCTTAGGTCTTATTCGACAATGGCTTGTATCATGGTACTCAGATTCGTTTGAGACAAAGGTCTTATCTCCTGGGGAATTTCTATTTGGAGAGTTTCACGCTGCTCTATCCACAAGTCTTCTTCCATGGGTGATGCTTCTTCATCCACGCCTTCTTCCTGTCAGTCATGACCCGACTATGGCGTATTTCATTCCTGGTATGTCACCCTAGTAGTCATCTCTCTTTGCAGTGCTATAGCCCGTTCTCTTCTCTCTTCCCTTCTTTTCAGCCTCTTCTCTCTTTCTACTTTCTGTAAATCCACCGTACCTTTGTGTGTCACTATTCGCTCAATTTCCTTTTTAGGTTGACTTTTCATTACTGGTGATGGTATCTTCTTCAGCCGAATAGAATACTCTTCACTTTACCCCGACATATTCCCAACTACCCCCCCATAGCCTGCCCGACGCTTTAGAAAGCTCGAATAGTTCTATTTATTTGCTTAGGAAGTACTCCCACTCCCTTTCGGCAATGAATTTTTCCCACTTTTTCTGTTTCTCCACCTAGTTAGAATTTGGCGGTGGTTCGTGTAGTGACGGACGTGGTTCTACGATATGACCCACTCCCTTTTCTATCGGGAATTTCAACAACAGGGTCGGTAAGGAGCAAAGGAACTGCTCGGTAAGGTCTGTATAAAATATTTTCAAAACGCTTTCGACAGAAGTTATTTCTTCTATGACTTGTTCCTCACAGAATTTGTCTGTGATATTTTCAAACCACTTTGACAGGTTTGTTCGTCCCCCTCGAATCAGTTTCTCCAGCAACTCTTGGTCCTTAGTTGCTTCCAGTTTTTTCAAAAACTGGGGTACTGATTCTGCAAACTTCTCATTTGTTTCAGTGAAGAATTTTTCCTTTGCTTGAGCAATGGTTAATCTGTTTCTCCTCGTGTAGTTCTACAAATAATTTTCTATTTTACGCTCCCACCAGTTCTTAATCTCATGTTCTGATATCATCTACTTATAGTCATTACGTTCATATATGTACTACCAGCAACAGAACAAATGTTGTAATCTCACAGATCACAGAGAGTTACCAATAATACACATGGTATCATATAGCCATAACAGGCACAAGAGACAAGAACATAGATAAGGAAATAACAGATTATATTATAACATGAGGGTCCATACGTACACAGAACTGAACCGAGTTCTCATCTGGCTCAACATCCTAATATATATGATTTACAAACAGTTACATATAACTACCTGTTGGTTCAGTCAACCGAAACGACCTTATGCGGCCGAACTAATCTCCAATTAGTCGGTTATTCGACTAGTCGGCTCACCGACTAGCTCCTCCAACAGGGTTGCATTTGAAGTTTGGCTTGTTTTTAAAATCATATCACAGTGGGTGAGATATAGGGTGCGTATAATGGGAGGATAGCTAGGGACTCGAGAGTATTGATATATGCAGGCAGGAGGCTCGAGAGTATTGAGATATGCAGGAAGATAATTCTTGGGTTATCATTTTATATATAACTTTTTTCCAAAACACAGATTTATATGGTCATGATTTATTTCTCGAAGTATTTATCAACTATAACAAAGTAAAGTTATCTCCTTGGCCCGCCTTAGTGCACCAAAGTAGACCTGTTGGCTCTCCAGGAAACTCCTCTAGGTTGCAGCTCAAGGATGCCTGGTAACTTCAATGTTTTTAATGGTTTTCTAAATGGATCAAGTCAGATGACCTAAAGGACCTCACACACTTAATACATGCATAAAACTCAATCAAAAGATAAGGCTTCTAACCACTAATGTTCAGAGGGTTGATAATAAGGTGAATAAATGGAGAACTTACAATGCTGACAGATTCATATATAAAGCAATCACATATGAATGGCTAATCATAACAAGTTGAAATACTTGTAATTCAACTCATCAACACATAGATAGGATGATAGCTATCTAGCATTAGATAAAAAGAATAAACTTGAATTAGACATTCAAGCACAATTATAGAACAGAAAAGAGATGGAACCTGAACATATAATAGCAAAAGAGCTTATATTAAATGATGAATAGCATGAGAAGCTTAATAGCAATAAGGGTCTAAAAGTCTCTGAAGTCAAACCCTTGCTTCAACATTAGTCCTAGGCTTTATAACCTTTACAAAATTTATTTCAAATCCTGAAAAGTTGGATCTGATTTACTAAAAATAGATAAAATAAATGTTTTGCAAAATTAGGTCAAAAACCCTAATTTTAAGTGCTAACCTATCTAACTCTAATACTTGTTCACTCCTTGAACTCTTTGATAACTGTAGTATTCACTGAAGTAGATCTATGACCTATTATCTGACAGATAAGTCACGGTTTGTCAAAAGCAGGTAGGGTTTGAAACCCATTTCACCTTGATGGCACCCTAAAAACTAGAACAAACCCCTTCCACCGGTGCCTTTAATCAATTTTCAGCTTCATAATTCACCCCTGAGGTGTTTGTACCCATCAAAATTGGTTATGTGTGGAAGCATGTCTTTCTGCACCCTTTTGTGCTTTTGGTGGTTAAGGAAACATAATTCTAGGCATGTAAGCTGCCGAAAGCTCTGCTTTCGGTGGCTAATGAATAAATGTTGCATTCGCCTAAGCCGCCGAAAGCTCTGTTTTCTGTAAAATTTAATTAGTCTTTAATCAACCTTTTACAACTTTTTTCCTGACCTTCTAGTACTTCTTCAACCTGCATAAGATTTGGAATATCAACAACATCACGGGCTACCTCTGTGTCCTGAAGGCTTATTGTTGCCTCTGCTAGGGTTTCCAGTGTAAGGTGTGTTTTAGGGTTTGGGTCCTTTTTCTGCAACCTTAAAATTCTGATCATCCTATAGAGCCTGGAGTTATCCTTCATTAATCTCAGATTTCTTCTTTTCAGCAGGACATACATCCCTCTCATTTCTAGAATAGAATTATGCAATTTAGTATTTTTCTTGGTTAATATTGCATTATTTATTTTCATCTCTCTATCTAAGACCTCTAGTTCATGAATCTACCCTAATAGCTGGTTGATTCTCTAAGACCTAGGTTTGCTTGAGGAAGTCTCTACCATTGGTCCATCTTGACCTTCCCTTGGTGTTGGTGAGGGAAAATCCTCATGTTCTGTTGCAACCTGCTCTGTTAGGTCAACTTCCTACCCTTCTTCTTCTTCAGAGTCTGAGTGAGGTAGGTTGAGTATGTTTCTGTATGGTGCTAAAAATTCTTCTACATCTGTAGCAAATCTTCATGGACTGACAGATGAGGTCAAAAATGCCAACTGGAGGACTGACGGGTCATCTTTTGCCCCAAAAATTTGGCCAAACTGCTGAAAATTGGGGCTCAGAGATGGATTCGGTTCTCCAAATATGTGACACCCGTGTATAAAACAAAAGAGGTTTTTGTAGATTGGTTTGTTGTGAGCAAAAATATCTCTCAGTTTTTTGTAATTTGTTTTCATTTGCCCAAGATATGTATTTCAAAAACATGTGTCAAACAGGGAAATTCTGAGATCCAAAAATTAGGGCTCAGAGATGGATTCGATTCTCCCAATAAGAAACACCTGTAGGAAAAATGTGAGAGGTTATTATTCTCTGACATGTTAGGAACAAAAATCTCCAAGAATTTTGCAAAATCATTCCCCAATCGCGCATAATCACCATTTTAAAATGATTCATTTTCACAGTAAAACGCCAATTTCAGTGGCTGGGAGCCCCCTGAAATTTTGGTCTTAGCTGCCGAAAGTCCGCTTTTTGTGGCTTAGAGACTGTTTTGAAACAATGCTTAGCCCCAGAAACCTATGTTTTGATTTTTTGAGTGGGTCCTCCTCCTCTCTTCATCTTCTTGAATGTTCTGTTGCGCCTGCAAAATTGAAATTCAAACCCTAGGGAAGGATACTACAATGTTGGATCCAGAGAGGGCTTGGCTCAGTGAGAATGCATGCAGGAAATGTGGAACGAATTGAGTAGAGGGTGCTGATTTTGAGGGGACTGATCAGTGATTGGTACTTGAGCAGGGGGATAGGAAGTTCTAATGAGCCCCGTGAGATGGCCAGTGCAGTGATCAATTTAACTGGAACTTAACACTTTGTGGTGGTTCGACTGTAGTCATGGGACAAGTGGAGGATAGCTAGGGTTTGGGTCTTTTATCAGGCACTTCAGTTTCATAATGACCTCTTCTTTACCAGCTCATGAGTTTTCGTAGTCCTAATCTTTACAGCGGTTAAGTGCTCGATAATGGCGCTCCTCATGCTGATGGTGGTTGATTTTGATGGATGTACTAATTGTTTTCTTCTTTTGGATCTTTCGGTGGTTAAGGTAATCCCGGATCCAATTTTTTAGCTGCAGAAATCCAGGATTTTCAGTGGCTAATGAACTGTTGAAAAGTTCACCTAAGCCACCGAAAGCTACTTTTCAAAAATTTATTAAAAACAGAGTCAATGAGCTTTCGGTGGCTAATGTAGTCCTGCGTCCAAATTTTTTTCTGCTGAAAGCTGGGCTTTTCGGTGGCTAATGAACTATTGAAAAGTTTTCCTAAGCCACTGAAAGCTAAATTTTGATTTTTATGGCAAAACAGAGCACAAGGCGTTCCAACTTTGTTAAACATACAAACATATTTCATAATGTGTTTTGAAAGCTTCTTCACTATGCAAAAAATAATTTTTCTGAATTTGACCTGTTGAAGACTAATTTATTTGGGAGATAACGAGACCCAACCAAACTTATGGGCATCTTTGGAATGGGCTGCTATATTGGCTTAAACAGAAAGTTGTAAGAAGATCTTAGTTGTTGCTGCTAAAGAGTTGTTCATACAATAAAAGGTTATTTCTCTTTCTCAGGTTTCATCTTTGATGGATTTATGACTACAACAAATTGATCGATCTGCGATTGTGTAACATTTAAATATTTAAAATATGTTTATAATTGTACTGGCTTCTAAGTGGTTTATCACGTATTATTCATATTATTCATATACAGTTTCATTTGTTTGCCTAAACTCCATAACCCAAATACTATGGGCTCATCTTTTCACAACCAAAAATGGAGAACCAAAGCCAGCCTCTGCTTATCGCTACGATGTTGAAGAGTGTAATCTCACCCGTGGTTAGTTAGTGAGTTAGGTCATCCATGCTATTGTCATTTGTATTTCCTATTTAAACAGTTCTTAATAATGAGAAGGCATCAAATCTGCCCATCGTGCTTCTCCGGCTTCATTCTATTCTTTCACATGGTATCAGAGCTTACGGCTGATTTGACCATTGTTGGGGTAATCCTTTTCACAGAGTGGAAGGCACTCTCACTAAGAATCCATTTGGAAGCAGATTGCCTCCCGAGCTAGGGCAGGCTATTTTTTATTTTTATTTTCCAGATCTGAATTTTATTTTTACAAAGCACACTATTTGGCAGATCTTAATTTTTTTTTGGAAAGCACGCTATTTCTATCTATTTTTTTTCTAGATCAGAATTTAGTTTTTTCGTTTACCCTAACCTTAAAAAAAAAGTTTTGGGTTTTCAAAATCTCTGATTGTAGATTCAAATCAAAACATGGAGGATTTTTTCTTATTTTTTCTAGATCTTCCTTCTACTGAGGCAAAAACATGGGCTAAATAAATAAAAAGAAAACGTGGAGATTTGACCTAGCGTGAGTTTGCCAGATCTGACCCAACATGAGGTTGCCGAGAAGCACATTAGTTTTATTCTTCTATGTTGGTGGGAGAATAACGAGATATGCTCTCACCTTGTGGAGTAGCACCGACATTGTTACATGCTGCGCATTGGTGAAGGAAGTGCCCACCCAATCTATTCAGATCGCAAAAATAAAAACAAATAATTTTTTTTTTACCGGACAGCCAACAGTGTTACCTAAAGAGGCCACCGTATCTTTCCCACACTGAAAGAGAGGTGCCACCTCTTCTTGTGAAGAAGAGAAAAGTGGTGCCACCATTTTGTTGATATTTGGCATAAGCGGTGAACAACCAATACTTAGAGCGATTTATGCTACCGCGCCCCCCCACCGCCCATTTCCTTTGCACCAGGAGCGGTGTTGTTTTAAAAAAAAAAAAAAAAAGCTAAGCAAGGGATTTTTTTTTATTTAAAAAAAAAGGAGAAAAGCAAGGGCAAATATATATATTTTTAGTCATATCATATGGCTAGTTCGAGCTCATTGAAGCCGATCTCCGGACCTATTCTGACTAGAGCTAACTATGAATTTCGGTCTATAAAAATGAAGACATTTCTGCAACTCAACAAATGTTGGGATATGGTGGAAACCGAGTTCAAAGAACCTGAAGCGGCTACTCTGGCCAGAATGAACAATGCTCAGAAGAATGCTCTCGAAGCTCACCGAGACGAAGATCTCATAGCCACATGGATGATCCAATGTTGCATTGAGGAGTCCATTTCCCACGGATCTCAAGTTGCTACCAGTGCACATCAAGCTTGGAATCTCCTTGCATCAGCCTACAAGGGAAGCGATCGCGTTAAAATGGTAAGACCGAAAACCCTACGCCTTCAATTTGAAAGTTTGAAGATGAAAGAGTCAGAAACTGTGGATCAGTTCATGACTAGGGTTTCAGGTATTGTGACCCACTTCCAAACCTATGGTGAACTGCTAGAACAAAAAATTGTTGTTCAAATTATTGTTCGGTGTCTTAGCAAGAAATTTGCTATGGTGGTGACTGCCATAGAAGAAGAAAAAGATCTGTCTAAGTTCACCCCAGAAGAGTTGACTAGATCTCTTCTATCTCATGAAGCACGATTCACTCAAGAAGAAGAATCGTTGACCAATGCATTCAACACCCAAACTTCCCTCAACAGAGGTCGAGGCAGGGGAGGATGAGGTAGAGGAAGAAGAGGCCGATGGTCTCGATCTACAGAAGACAGAACCAGTCACAGTCATGAATACTTAGAGCATTCAAAACACTCTCACAACTCTCAAGGTCAGAGGGGAAGAGGAAAGAGATGGACCAATAAGTCCAATGTTCAGTGTAACTACTGCAAGAAGTATGGGCACTATGAACGAGAATGCAGAAAGAAGCAAGTGGACTAGAACAATAACCAGAACAATAGCAGAGCCAATGTCTCCAAATAAGAAGAAGGCTCCTCAGAGGTGATGTTTTTGTCTTATCAAGCAACTGAAGAACACTGCAGCTCAGATCTATGGCTACTAGATAGCGGTTGCAACAATCACATGACAAGTAACAAGTCACTATTCTTTGGTCTGGATTCCTTTGTTGTCACGAATATCAAGCTAGGATATGACTTTCTGGTTCTAGCAAAAGGAAAAGGTATTATTCCTGTACTTACTAAGCCAAATAAAAAAATGTCCATTCATGAGATGTTTTATGTACCTCATTTGACTGTAAATTTGATTAGTATAGGTCAATTACTTCATAATAAGTATGATGTTAGGTTTCATGATACATACTGTGCTGTCTATGATAAACCTCCCAGTAAGAGACTCGTAGCCAAATTTGAAATGACCAAGAATAGAATCTTTTCTCTTACTCTTAGGAGTGCCAAAATTCCACATCATGTAGCTCATATAGTTTCCAGTCAAGATGAATCCTGGTCATGGCGTTGTAGATTTGGTCATCTTCCCTTCAAGAGTCTCAATCTCCTGCACAAGCAGTCAATGGTCAAAGGATTATCGGTTATTCATGAACAATCCAGCACCTGTGAGGATTGTATCACTAGTAAACATCATAGGTACAGTTTCCCCACTTCCACATCTCGAGCAAAAGAGCATCTTGGGTTAGTTCATATAGACCTTTGTGGACCCATGCAAACCCAATCCATAGGAGGAAGTTTCTATTTTCTGACCTTTATTGATGATTTTAGCAGGAAAACATGGGTTTATTTTCTCAGGAACAAATCAGATACCTTCTCCAAGTTTAAAGAATTCAAGTCTCTCACTAAGAAGCAATCTAGAAAGTCAATTAAAATGCTCAGGTCAGATGGTGGAGTTGAATATGATTCACATGAGTTTTCAGACTTTTGTAAGCAGCATGGAATCCAGAGATAGTTCACCACTAGATACACTCCACAGCAGAATGGAGTTGCTAAACAGAAGAACCAGACCATCATGAACATGTCCCGTAGCATGATGTCACACAAGAAGCTGTCAAATGAATATTGGGTTGAAGCTGTTGGATGCTCAGTCTAATTGCTCAACTGATCACCCACAGTGACTGTCCAAGACAAGATTCCTGAAGAAGCATGGAGTGGCACTAAGACTAGTGTATCACATCTCAGAATCTTTGGTTCTATTGCCTTTGCGCATATCCCTGATGAACTCAGAAGAAAGTTAAACAAGAAAAGTGAGTGCTGCATTTTCACTCGTTATAAGTGAACAACACAAGGAATACAAGCTAGATAATCATGTCGCCAAGAAGCTTGTGGTGAACAGAGACATAAATTTCATTGAAGACAAATGCTGGAGTGATCCTTCAGACATACAACATGAAGAACACTCACATCATCCAGATCTACCTATAAGACTTCCAAGATTCGAAGTATAGTAGCAAGAAGAAGCAACAGACGGTCCACCATAGAATCAAAAAACCAAAAGATTGAGAGATTTATATGAACATACTCCAATTATTGACGAGCAACTTCAGTTTGCTCTCTTCTCTTGTCAGCCCACATCTTTTAATGAAGCAATGAAGGATGCACAATGGGTAAAAGCCATGAATGAAGAGATTGATGTAATAGAGAAAAATCAGACTTGGGATCTTGTTGACATCCCTACAGACAAAACCAGTATTGGAGTCAAATGGGTCTATAATACCAAATTGAATGAAAAAAGAGAACTTGAAAAGCACAAGGCAAGGTTGGTTGCCAAAGGTTATGCACAGAAGTATGGTGTAGATTATGATGAAACCTTTGCTCCTAAGGTAAGGATGGATACCATCAGAGTTGTACTTTCCATTGCATCACAAAATCAATGGCCCATGTATCAAATGGATGTGAAATCTTCCTTTCTTAATGGAATTCTTGAAGAAGAAGTTTATGTAGACCAACCACCTGGTTATACTATCAAAGGTCATGAAGACAAAGTGTATAAGCTAAAAAAGGCCTTGTATGGTCTAAAACAAGCCCCATGAGTTTGGCACAGTAGGATTGACTCCTACCTCATCAACAATGGTTTTAGCAGAAGCAGCAATGATCCCACTCTGTATGTCAAAATAGAGCAAGGTAAAATATTAATGGTATGTCTTTATGTTGATGACATGATTTAGACTGGTAATTTGATGCTTGAAGATTTCAGGATAGTCATGAAAAAGGAATTTGAAATGACTGATCTAGGACTGATGAAGTACTTCCTTGGCCTGGAAGTTACTCAAATTGATAAAGGTATTTTTATCTGCCAGCATAAGTATGCTACTGATATTTTGTAGAGATTCAGAATGGATAAATGTAAACCAGCATAAACTCCTATAGCTCTTGGCACCAAGTTAACCAAAAATGATGATGAACCAGCAGTAAACAATACACTCTATAAACAAATGGTAGGCAGTTTAAAGTATTTGACTGCAACTAGACCTAATTTGATGTATGCTATCAGTCTTATTTCCTGATTTATGGAGTCTCCTAAAGACTCTCACTGGAACATTGGAAAAAGAATACTGAGATATGTTGTAGGAACACTTGGATATGGCCTCTCGTACACTCATACACCAGACAATACTCTTATAGGGTACATTGACAGTGATTTTGTAGGTAGTCTTGATGATAGAAAAAGCACATCTGGTTATGCTTTCCATTTGGGTACAAATCTGATCTCTTGGGCATCTAAGAAACAACCCATTATGAGCATGTCTTCTGCAGAAGCAGAATATGTAGCAGCCACCATAGCAACTTGACATGCAATTTGGCTAAGAAGACTATTAAAGATCCCACTTCTATTTTATGTGATAATAACTCTGCAATACAATTGTCTAAACATAATGTATTTCATAGAAAAAGAAAACACATTGACACTTGCTATCATTTCATTCGTGAGTTAGTCAATGATGGACAAATTTCTTTACTATTTTGTGGCTCTAAGGAGCAGTTAGCTGACATGTTCACCAAACCATTGGGAACATCTGCATTTATATATCAGAGAGAGCACTTAGGCATAGACAGTGTTGATGATGCACTACCAATTGAGATTAAGGGGGTGTGTTGAAGAGTGTAATCTCACCCGTAGTTAGTTAGTGAGTTAGTTCATCCGTGTTATTGTCATTTGTATTTCCTATTTAAACAGTTATTAATAATGAGAAGACATCAAATCTTCCCATTGTGCTTCTTCGGCTTCATTTTATTCTTTCACATACGTTATGGGATTCTGATGGGCACTACATATAACCCCAACCCACCCAGTTTAAAACCCCCAATGTAGCCTGATACCCGATCCGTTCATACATGACTAACTGATTGCACATGGAGTAAGGAATTATTTTCAAGTTACCAAGCTGAGTGCCACAACAAGCAAATGAATCAAACCAACACATGAATGAAAGCAAGCCAACAAGTAGAGGAGGACCAAAGCTGAGTGATACATGCTTCACTGTGCTTCACTAATGGAAAAAATGGATAAATTGTGGCATGAAGGAAAATCTTAAACTTTACATCAAACCTTCATCAAGAGGACTGCTCCGAATATACAGTTCAGAATTTTGAACCCGGACAGAAATTTACAACATCCGTCAAGAAGGGGACTTCTAATCTGGGCTCTTCTATTGAGAATTGTGAACTGCGACAATGTGAAACTTATAAATATGTTATAATGTTTTGTAAATAATGTTATATTGTTTAATTTAATGTAAATACAGTTATTTTATACCGTTGTTTATCATCATTCTAATGAATCAACAATATAGTTTGTTTTTTTATTCGGATCTCTTTGTTGGTTTGACAATCACTCAAATAAATAGACAATGTTGTTTTTAAATGTATTTTAATAAATTCAAACTTATTTTAATGTGTGTAATATAAAGATAAAAGTATTTTATTTTGATTATAAATTAGTTTATTGTTTTAAAGTATATAATGATATAAAAGTATTTAATTTTGATTATAAATAAGTTTATTGTTTTAAAGTATATAATGTAATTTGTACTTTATTTCAATTTTTTTTTTTTTAATAAATAAAAAAGTATTTTAATGTATGTAATATAAATAGAAAACTATTTTATTTTAATTATAAATAAATTAATTATTTTAAAGAAAAAACCATTAAATTTTAAATTTAAATAAATATAAAAAATAAGATAAATTTAAATTATTTTTATTTTTAATTTTTAATTATATTTATATTTAATTATTTAAATGAGGAATTTAAATAAATATATATAAAAAAGATAAATTTAAATTATTTTTATTTTTTATTTTTAATATATATTTATATTTAATTATTTAAATGAGATTTTTTTACGATATTTGAGTCATATTTTTAATTGGAGATTTATTTTTTCTTTTCCATTTTAGAGATATTTATAAAATATAATTTTTATTTATAAATTATAAAATGAGACTAATGTGAAAATTAAAAATAATTAATTAAGTGAAGTTTAAGAAAAAAAAATTATTTTTTTAAATTTTAACCTTGTCCAATCTACCTATTGGTCATTTCATTTATAAGCGCTATACAAACTCTTATTAGTGCTTATAGAATCATGAGTACTATTTGCAAAGCTATGAATGATGCATGTGGAACCACAAGTGTTGTTTATACAACTTTAAATAAAGTTGGTTGAACCATAAACATTTGGTGGTGGAACCATGAGCATTGCCTACATAACCATGGATTATGGTGGTGGAATCATGGCCAATGTTTACAAAACCTACTTAATGGGTAGTTAATAAACCTTGAACAAAGTTAGTGGAAATGTGAACTTTTAATTGTGGAACCATAATCATTATTTATGAAAACATAAGCATTGACTATAGAACCTTGAATAAAGTTGGTGCACTCACATACTTTTGGGCATGGAACCATGAGGCATTTTTACAAAATTGAGAGCATTGTTCATGGTGTTGATGAGATCTTAAACAAATTTGGTGGAACTACAAAGTATTGGTAGCATAATCATGAGCTCTATTTATAGAACTATGAATAATATTGGTATAACTATGAGGGTTATTTTTGGAACTTTGAACAAAGTTATTTGAATCATGAACTTTTAGTGTTGGAATCATGAGCATTGTTCTATGGAATCATTAACATTATTTGTGAAATTTTGAACATAGTTCGTAGAAACATAAATATTTGGTGGTGTAACCATGAGCATTGTCTAGGGAACCAAGAATAATATCGATGGAACAATGATAAATCTTTACAAAACCTTGAACAATAATGGTGGAACCATGAACTTTTGATAGTAGAACCATGATCATTTATTATGGAACCATGAACATTATTTATGAAACCATGATCATTGTTTACAACACTTTCAATAAAGTTGATAGAGTCACGAACTTGTATAAACATATTTACTTTTATTTTAAAGTTCTTTCAATTCACCATTTAAATAATAGAATGTCACTGGATAAAATTTACATGAACATTACAAAGAATACTTTATATCCTTCTTCATGTGTTTCTCATTTTGCCTTGCCTTATTTGCACACAAAGGTAAAACAAGTGCAAGAAAAAACATATTTCAAATATTTTACATGAGGAACTATGTAACATATTGAAGAAAATGGTGATGTAAGGATAGTTAAATAAAAATAAATTTGTGATATGGTCATGAATATAACATAAAAAAATAATGGCCATATCACCATAAGGCCTATATGCATAGAAACAACTTCAAACGAATAATCTATCTATATTTGAAAAGTATATGATAAAAGAACAATTACATAATAGTTAATCTAAATAAAACAATAAGAATTACATAAATCTAGTCCCATGTTTGGTGTGCCAAATCCATGCATTTGAGCAAAAATCTCTAAGCAAAAAAGGTATTGAGATTGCAACAACTATTAACAAGATGTAGAAATCTCATTATATGATGATAGTATACATTACAATTTCAATCGTAAAGTTGTGATGCATTTTAAATTACATAGGAGATGCTCTTAAATGAATTTGTAATTTCATGAAAATGACCATAAACAAATTGAAAGTTTGTGGGCATCATGGTTTTTTTGATAATGCTAATGCTTCCACCATAAAATGTTTACAATTCCACCAACCATGTTCAAGATTTCGTAAAAAATACTCATGGTTCTATTAACAACGTTCATGGCTACACAATGATTCAACCAACATTTTTCAAGGTTATGTAAATAATCTCAATGATTCCACCAACACTATCCATAGTTATATAAGGAGTGCTCATGAGTCCACCACAAAATGTTCACAATTCCACCAAATTTGTTCAAGATTTTGTAAACAATGCTCACTAATTTGTAAAACATGCTCATGGTTCCACAACGATAAGTTCATTGTTGCACCAATTTTATTCAATGTTGTGTCAATAATCCTCATGTTTGTGTAATTTGATCATGGTTCCACGACCAAAAGTTCACAGTTACACTAACTTTGTTCAAGTTTCCATAACTACACATGGTTTTGTAAACATTGTTCATGATTCCAACAATATTATTCATGGTTCCATAATAATTGATCATGGTTCCACCACCAAATGTTCATGGTTGAACCAACTTAATTTGTTCAATGTTTTGTAAACGATGCTTATGGTTCCATAAACATTATTCATGGTTCCATAAACAATGTTCATAGTTCGACCATAACATATTCATAATGCCACCCCCATTTACAGTTTCTTGACAAAAGGTGGTACGATTATGAACATTTTATGTTGATTTTCATGAAATTGAAAATTCATTTAAGAGCATCTCCTATGTAATTCAAAATGCATCACAACTTTATGATTGACACTGCAATGTATGATTTCTAGATCTTGTTAATAGTTGTTGCAATCTTCATTACCTTTTTCTTTTAGAGATTTTTGCTCAGAAGCGTGGATTTGGCACTCCAAACATGGGAGGATATTTAGGTCATTCTTGTTGTTTGATTTATATTAGCTATTATATAATTGTTCTTTTATCATATGCTTTTAAGATAGATAGCTTTTTTAATTTGAAGTTGTTGTTTCCCTGTATTTTTTACCTTATGTTCATGGTCCCATATCCTAATTTGTTTTCCACTATCCTCACACAACCATTTGCTTCAATATGTTACATAGTTTCTCATTCGAAATATGTTTTTCTTGCGCTTGGTTGATCTTTGTGTGCAAATAAGGAAAGGAAAAATGAGAACTACATGAAAAACAATATAAAGTATTATTTGTAATGTTAATGTAAATGTTATCTTACTTTTGCGCTATAGTAAATAAAAACACATTCTATTATTCAAATGGTGAATTAAAAGAATGCTTTAACATAAAAGTAAATATGTTTATACAAGTTCATGATTCTATCAACTTTATTGAAAGTTTCTTAAATAATGATCATGGTTTCATAAATAATGTTCATGGTTTGATAATAAATGATCATGGTTCCACTATCAAAAGATCATGGTTTCACCATAATTGTTCAAGGTTTTGTAAACATTGTTCATGGTTCCCTAGACAATTCTCATGGTTACACCAACAAATATTTATGTTTCTACCAACTATGTTGAAAGTTCGAAAAATCATGTTTATGGTTCCATAAAACAATGCTCATGGTTCCAAAGTCAATTCAATTTCCCTTAGGGGTGAACTAGTTGGGAGGAGACACCCTAAAATCTAGCCATGTTGACGGCTAGTGTGGTTCAAGCTGAGTGTGATCTCTGGGTGATTTTGACGGAATAAATGCCCCTAGATCATGGTTTCTCAAACCAAAGGCTACTCCCACCAAGTGAGGAAGTTTTGAGCAAACAAAAAGAGTGATCTTAACTCCAACACCAAAAGTTCAATAATCAAATAACTTTGTTCAAGGTTTCAAAAATAACCTTCATAGTTATATCAATATTATTCATAGTTATATAAATAGAGCTCATGGTTATGCTACCAATACCTCATGGTTCCACCAAATTTGTTTAAGATCTCATAAACGCCATAAACAATAGTCTCAATTTTGTAAGAGAATCTCATGGTTCCATGACCAAAAGTGTGTTATTGCAAGAACTTTATTCAACATCTATAATCAATGCTCATGTTTTCATAAATAATGATCATAATTCCACAATTAAAAGTTCACATTTCCACTAACTTTGTTCAAGGTTTATTAACTACTCATTAAGTAGGTTTTGTAAACATTGGGAATGATTCCACCATCATTGTCCATGGTTATGTAGGAAATGCTCATGATTCCACACCAAATGCTCATGGTTCAACCTACTAATTTGCTTTAAGTTATACAAACAATAGTTGTGGTTCCACATGCATCATTCACAAATTTGTAAATCGTGCTCATGATTTTATAAAAACTAATAGGAATTGTCAATAGTGCTTATGCTTTTATAAAAAGTGATAAGAGATTGTATAGCACTTATAGGTGAATACACCAATAAGTAGAATGGACAAGGTTAGGGATTTAAAAATAATAATTTTTTTCTTAAACTTTACTTAATTGATTAATTGTGAATTTAACATTTTTATCTTATTTTATAATATACCAGCGTAGATCCAGCTTTACCCGGCTCTATCATGCGCCGAGAGGGATCAAATATTTCGAGGTGCAAACCCTGCTTCAACAATCGCACTCGCATACCTGAGACAAATCTTTAATTGCTCTCAGCCTTATTCCGAAGGTCCAGCTTGTAGGTATTGTTTTGAAGTGTGTATAGGTGTTTTGATTTACTTACAAATATATATATACACCTAAGATTATTAATTATTAAGCAGACTTGTATATATAGATATATAAGCCGACTTTTTTATGTGACACGTGTCATCTCCACGTTGAGCACGAAATCACACTTCTACCTCATACCGAGCTGTAGAATGCGCCTCTTGGCGCAATAACTAAAATTATATTTTATAAAAAAAAAATCTTCAATTAAAAATTAAATATTATAAAAAAATCTCATTTAAATAATAAAATTAAAATTAAAAATAAACACAATTTCAATTTACCTTTTTTTTTATATTTTAAAATTTAAAATTTAAACATTTTCTATTTAAACTAATTACTTTATTTATAATCAAAATAAAAAATATAAATTATGTATCCAATAAAAAACAACAAACTAACGAACATATTTAAAACAAAATACAAACATATATATTATTATTTTAATAAAAAATAATAATTACGTTTAAAAAGACAAACTAACAAAAAGATATGAAACAAAATATGAACGATATGGTCATGAGAATGATTATAAACAAAACAATAAAGAATAAATTTATTTACATTAAATTAAAACACTATAACATTACGATTCATGAGAATGATTATAAACAAAACAGTATAGAATCAATTTACAAACATTATCACATATTTATAAGTTTCATATTCTCACGGTTATTTACATTAACATTGTTACATAAATTAAGAATTGAGAGAAGATAGGAAGTGCAGAGCCAAAGGCTCACACACACACGCGGGAGGAGAAACACTCCACACCATTATATTATTGAATAAACATTACATTTATAGGTAAACCCAAACCAAACTAGATCCAAGAATAATGGATCAAATCCTATGAACTAGGAACTAACAAACCACTCATGCTATCAATAGACGATGCATTTCTACATTATCTCTAGCATCCTCCCTTAATGTAGAAATGGATCAAACTATGCTTGTAGTTCCAGGCTTACAAATCAGCAAAGCAATTTAACAGTTTAATCATCTATGTTTCCTAAGACCTCGAACTCTACAATCCTCCACTTCATCTTCACTTTTCTTGCTGTGAGACAGTATTTGTTTTTCTTTTTGCGTTTCTTGCTTAAGTATTTGAAGTCTTCAATGTTCATTATGGAATTTGATTGAGCATCTGTTGTCCTGAATCTTCCTTGTGATTCTGCAAATTCTGTGAACTTTTCACTGATAATTGTTCTCCATGCTCGGTTACAATCAGCTATGTGCAGTGTAGTGGAAATCTGCAACAAAATCTCTTCAGCATCTGCAAACCTGATACATTCTGCATCACAAACATAGTCAACATTCTTTGGCTTTTCAAGCCAGTCTTCAATAAACTTCAACTCTGCATCAAAATCGACTATTCTTTCTTCGGCTGCTTTAAATCCAACCAACAACTTAATAATTAAAATCATTTCCAGCTTAATTGAAATTTGTTCTTCTATTGTCAGATATTCTTCATCATATAGAGGCTGAGAATCAAACTTTACTGTAACTTTGAACATCATATCTGAAGACATATTGACCTTCTCTTCATGCAGGTAGCTGGGCAAGCCAGCAGCCACCCCAGTCTGCTCTTCTCTTAGGCTTCAATGTGAAATTACACAAGCAACTCTTTCTTCAATGCAGGTAGCAGAAATTCTCCAGTTCTCGGTCTCCACACAGCGTTGGATTGATGACAGACAGATCCGCAAGCATGGATCACAATATGTTATCGCTTGGCTAAATATCTCCACAGGATTCACCTCTGCAGCAGTTCTTCAATTTGGTCCCGTTCTTTACATCGACAGCATTCAATTCGGTTTAGGGCAGTGTTATAGCGGATTTCACCACTCTAGGTGAATCACACTTTGTATGGCCTTCCCCTGTCTCGCTGTAGATTCTTTAGACCCCATGGACCATATTTTATCCTTTGATGTTTCCTTGGTCATCCCTAAAACTATATAAAAGATGATATGCGCGGCTTTTTCCCCTATAACCGCGTACATACGCGGGTTTGACTCCTATAACCACGTACATCGGGATGTGTGCATAGTCCAAATCCTTTTGGAGTTTTCCTTGACATGGATCCGACTCATTTGACTCCTGGCCTTCCATATGCCTTGAGCTCGCTCGGATTCGACCCTTCATTATCCCTTGTGAAGCTATATAAGGAACCCCTTGGTACATTGAAGGCATATAGAGAGATTGAAAGCAACGAAACTATAGTCCATTGTTTCCAGAATTTATGCTTGAGTCTGCATCCCTTTGTCCCTTTGGAGCACTATTGTGTTCTTCCCAAGCTTGCCTTTTGCTAGTGAGCTTGCTATCTAAGTGATGGAGGATTGAGGTGGTGGAGGCCCAAGTGGGTGATTCAGTTTCTCCGATTCGTAGACGTGCCGTCAGAGGTTGTATCTATCTTATAATCTTTGATTTATATTAATAAGAACTATCTTTCCTTGTCCAATGATGTGTATTTGATTGAATATTGTATCCATTGGAATATGTCAAATGCTTTTACATTATTGATTATATATGCTAGAATAGATCTAACACCATGATACATAGTATGCTTGTATTGTTTACTTGTTGTTGAGGAAGTATTATATCAATTCAAGCTGAAGATTGGAAAGCTCAACGGGGATCTACTTCAACCGTCCGGAATAAGGTACGAGGTCTGATCCTTTAGTGTTAGACATTTTATTTCTATTGCATATTGGGAAAGATTGATTTCTGGAGTCAAAGCTGTCTGTTGTGGTACCCCAAGCCATAGGAATTTCTCTCCGTAACAGAATTGGCGACTCCGCTGGGGAGTTCCTAGTAGTTGTCCTTTGGGGGTGATTTTCTCGGCATTCAATGTATTTGAATTGCTCTTTCTCTCTTGTTTCTGTGTCGGGTCTGGGGGCATGTATGCCTGGTAGAGTCTGATTGGAGTGAAGTCTGTCTCAGCCTATCTGTTTGCCTTGTTTTTATGCACCTTTTCTTCCTGTATGCGGGTTTTTGATTTACAGTCGCGTATACACGCAGTTTCCTCTGTGATTTCCGCGTATACACGCAGGTTTACTACGAACAGTAGCATATACCTTGGTTTTTTCCCTTTTTGTGGAAGTTAATTGGTTGCTGGGTGAATGCTGTTAGTTGCTGAGTCTCCTTTGGCACTGCCTGAGTTTGTTTTGACCTCTGGTTCTGACTGGAAACATTTTTTTTTAGCCTAATTTTTTTTTTTAGGTAAGTTCTTGTCATGGCATTTTTGATTTTTTGTTTGAGATTAGTGCATTAGAGTTCTTTTACCTTAGTGTTTTGCTTGGACGCTGTTGATGTGTGCTTGCAGAGTCTAGGGGTGGTAGAATCATTCTTTTGCTTTTTGCATCTCTTATATTTTCAAAAAATCCAAAAACATTTGCTTATCATAATGCATTGCATTTTGCACTTTGCATTGTACTTGCATTAGATCTAGATTTGCTTTGGAGTACTAGTTAGGACTTCATATAGGAAAAATTTGCATTCATCATTTGAAGAAGAAATTGTGCATTTCACATAGTAGCATACCCTGTTTACATGGACACAATGCATTTGCATTGATTGTTACGGTGTGCATTTTACTTTTGTTGCGTCATAACACCACTAGTTGCATGACTATATCCTATTTTTGAGTAATAAATCCAACTAAAATCAACGCTAATTAAAATGAATTACACTCTTTTATTTTCTAGGGTGCACCAACAAGCTTAGGTTTTAGGATATTAGAATAGTTCATTGTAAGTCAATTCTTCAAGATCACTAAACAACAACATCTAGGTGTCTATCCAGGGATTGTGTGAAATCCTTGGTATAACCATCGTTCTCAGGATCCTCCTCTCAAATGGGAGTTAAGCACGAGGCAGTGTGAGCGGTTATTGATTGGGATGACCCATAGTCATAACTGAGTAGCACCGGCGATATTGCCAGGATTGTATTCGTATCTGGGGGCTCTTTCGAGAGTTTCGGGCTTTGCTACCCTGCCCATATGGTCAATCCCGCCTGTGACTGTCTGCCTGAGCTTTGATTATATTAAGGTGACCTTAGTGACCTTACCTAGGATATCGAGGGGGTACTTGTAGAGGTTATTCTGCATGTGTCCCAGCCAGGTTGGGGTCGGACAGCACAGTCGCTTTATGCGTTGAAGCTGAGGGCCACAATAATTGGTTACGTACCTCTGCTTGTTGTGTATGGGAGTCTCAGGCTTCTCCTAGGCGAGACATACCTACTTCATTCGGGAGCTCACTTATCCAGCCCTTGTTTGCTTGCATTTGGCTTTAGATTTTATTAGTGATTTCTCTGTGCACGCTAGTTGGCCTAGGGTTTACGTAAATAGAGAGTCTTTGCTTTTTGTTGAGTCATTGTGGATTCAAGTACGGTTCCACGCCATTCTCGTCGGTTAGCAGGACTTCCGCCTTCCACTTCTCCTCCTCCTTTGGGAGAGGGGCCTAGACTATCCAGGTGAACTATGTCACACACTGATTCACACACCATGGAGGATCATTCAGAGACTATTCCTGAGCCACCTCCTCTCCTTCGTGTTGACGATGGGGAATTTACTCCTACATACGATCCTTCACCTGACCTAGCTGAGTTCGGTCCCGTGATTTCCCAGATAGGATCTTTGCATGATAGACCTACTCACTCTAGGGCTGATTCCCCGTTGACACATTACCGGTATGGAATGCCGGAAGATGCCAAGACTCACTTTGAACCTCCTAGCACAAGGTACGGTAGTTATGCTACGACTGGTTTTCCTATGCACGATTTGACATTTCATGTTGAATCCGACTTTGAGCCTAGCACTATGCCTGGGGGCAATACCATTCCTTACCTTGCGGAGAGGTTTGGGAGTACTAGTCACATTGCACCTTCCATCCCAGTGGTGGAAGCTCTATCGCATCCCCCTCCTAGGTCTAGGGTTAGTGTCCGATTAGGATACCAGGTCTGAGATGGGTGACGATAGGCACTAGTACATATCTTATTACTGAGATTCCTTCGTCCTCGGTTTCGAGTTCTTCAAATGTACATCCTCCACCTTATCCACGTGGTCCTTCGAGCCGATATATGGCTACGAGTCAAGTCCGTTCTGCGGTCACTAGACCAATTGTGTCTCAAGTTCATATACCACCCCCTGCTTCGGGAGGCTATATTCACCCTTCTAGTGGTCATCTTGTTACGTCCGGGGCATATATACCTACTTCGGGTATGTATGTTCCCCCTTCCGAAGCTCATCTTCCTACCTACGGAGTGTCCCATGGGACATCGCATGCGATGACCTATGGACCTTATTACGGTCCGCAGTATGGACAAGTTTCTTCACCTTATGGAGGCAGGTATCAACAACCTGCTTGCTCTCCTAATTATGGCTTCGTAGCTCCTACTAGTCAAGGTCCACCTTACTATGGTACTTCCATGTCACCTTATACAGGTCATACAGGAGGAGGACACTATGGCCAAGGCCATGGTGGTGCTTAAACCTATGTGAACCAGGGAGCGGTCCATCGACCTCATCATGCTAAGCTCCCTTTCCTCACGACGCTCAACCTTCCTAACTTATCGAGACTTGCGAACGATCCCGTGGCTCATGACTCGGCTTGGCCGGCTGTCCCTACCAAGCTTCCTTCGGACATACCTAAGTTCGAAGGCAAACCGGGAGAGGATCCGAGCGAACACGTTACCACGTTTCACCTTTGGTGCTCTTCGAATACGTTACATCAGGACTCAGTCCGCTTGCGACTATTTCAACGCACCATTACAGGGCCTGCTGCGAAATGGTATATAGAGTTACCAAAGGGAGCCTTTACCTTATTTGACGATATTGCGATGACTTTTCTTAATCATTTCCAGCTACTAGTGCGATATGACGTTGGTACTGAACTGTTGTCGACATTTCGGCAGGATAAAGCCACCCATATTTCTGATCATATTCGGGAGTGGCGTAGACGGAAGAGATTAATTAAAGCTTTTATACCGCTGGAGTTCCTTCTCGAGTGGTTCCTCAAGTCTTTATTGCCATATATCGCGAAGGATGTTTCTACATCCAGAGTGTAGAATGAGGAACAAGCAATCTTTAGGGCGCAGGAACTGGACTTGATTTATGCTCAGTCTGGTTTGTTGTATGAGATTATTCCTAACGCTCCTTGTTCTAGTTTCGATCCCAAGGTCAAACCTAGACCACATGCCGATGGCATTGTGGGTTGTGCAAGTGTGAAACCTGCAGATTCGGTAGCAAAACAAGTTAGTCAATTGTCGCTCAACCAGTCTGCTTCGAGACAAGCTACGGCTTCGTCTCAACCCACCCAAACGGCGAGTGTACTTTCTGTGCAATCGTCGGACCAGAAGGGTAACCAGCAACCCAGACGGAATAAGAAAAAGGGTAAGAATAATAATCGAAAGGGTGGGAATAGGAATGAGAATGCTTCCAATAATGACAAGAACGATCAGAATGCTGGTGGGGACAAGCAAGCGAAACGTAAGGTTAAATTCCCTTGCAAACTATGTAAGGATGATCACCTCACTTACTTGTGCCCTAGAATTAATGAAGCTTCGAGACTCTTAGCACAAGCCCCAGCTGTGCTAACGAACCCTTTACCGCATAACCAGAATATGAACTCAAAGTCCCAGGAGCAATCTAGTGAGAATGATCCACCAGAGGCTAGTGCTCGTGGGTGCATTAACATGGTCCATGCTACCAAGGTTGTGACTCGTGCGAAAGATTATGGATCATCACAACCCAACCTAGGCAAAGAACTCGATCCACCAGGAACTCCTTTGTGCATTGAGAAACCTGCGGATAAACCTGAAGCTGCACCTCGCATTCCTAAGGGGGTACTTAAGCGCTCGGGGCATAATCCAAATGCCCGAGCCGCCCAGAATTATTTAGTAGTCGAGGATTTGGGCCATACTCCTTGTGCGATGTCTGCATTGGAAGTGCTTCAGAGTTGTCCTTCGCAAAGGAAGGCTTTGCTTTCTGCTCTTGGTATGAACGGTGATGATTCTTCCTCAGTGATCAAATTTGAAACCGCAGGTCATCAGCCTTGCTTTCCCTACTATGTGTCGCTTTTGGTACACGTAGAATGTCTTAATATGATCGTCAAGCGCACTGTGATTGACGAGGGCGCTGCTGCATATGTGATGTCTTTGTCCTGTTGGAAGGGTCTTGGTTCTCCTGAGTTGTCGAAGTCAACGACTATGTTAACTGCTTTTGATGGGAGATCTTTTAGGCCGCACGACATCATTCCATCCCTTAAAGTCCGTTTGGGAGGGAAGACCGTTGCGATAGAGGTGGAGGTGGTTGATGCGCTCCTCGACTACAATCTCTTGCTGGGTCGGAACTGGATGTATAGTATGCAAGCCGTTGCTTCTTCTGTGTTTTGCATTGTATGCTTTCCTCATAACGGGAAGATTGTAACGATTGATCAAATGGCATTCAAGAATTCCCCTATTATTGCATCTTTGGGAACTTCGGTTCCGGTCGTTGAACACTCTCAGCCGGCAACTGGGAGTGTGGGTGTAGGCATGTATCCATCCCTCATGGGAAGCTTTAGTTGTCCTGCGCCGGTCCTCATGATGGGATCTCGTTCCGATAAGGCTTCGACTTCTACGACCTCAGTGTCTTTTTGCACGACTCATATGGGAGATCCTTGGATTCTTCCTACACTGAGTATTTCGAGTGAGCCCGTCGAAACCAACATGCCGCTTCCTGCAACCATGATAGCTTATCAAGCCAATCTTATGAATGTTACAGAGCCTTGTTCTTCCTCTTCACGGATGGAAGAGGAAGACCCCTATGTGCTACCCGCATGGGCAGTACAGTCTTCTCATGCCCACGACTGCCTGGATACGGTTTTCCCTTCAGATGAAGCGATTATCGAGGCCATGTCGGGTGTTGAGCCGCCATGGGAGGAACTTCATCATAGATCATATTTCCTTCCACTGCTTGACCGTTTGGAGCATGAGGATTATAGGGAGATTCTTAGTCAGAGAGTTGGTAGTCCCATGATTCCATTAAGCTCTCCTGGTCAGATGGCTGATGGGAACATGGCGAACATATCTTCCACGATTTCTATCAACATCTCTCGAAATCCTGACACCATTGAGAATGTCTATATTGGGGCAGATTGATCCCAGGCTGAGATTTTCGAGTATACCAAGCTATTCAAGGAATTCCGTGAAATTTTTGCTTGGTCTTATGATGAGATGCCAGGTATTGACCCTCGGATTGTCGAACATGAGATTAAGACTTACCCCAACGCTAAGCCTGTTCGACAACGCTTACGCGCTGTGAATCCTAGGAAAGCACCCACCATTAAGGCAGAGATAGAGAAGCTGTTGAAAGTCGGTTTCATCTATCCCGTTCCCTTGATGGAGTGGGTTTCAAACCTCGTTCCGGTGGATAAGAAGCAGGGAGCGATCCGAATATGCACTGATTTCCGCAATTTAAATCGTGCCTGTCCTAAGGATAACTTCCCCACACCATTTATAGATCAGATTTTGGATGAGTGTGCGGGTAGTGAGGTGTTCTCCTTTATGGACGGATTTTCCGGGTATAATCAGATCCAGATTAAACCTGAGGACCAACACAAGATTGCATTTATTTGTCCTTAGGGAACGTTTGCATATCGGAATATGCCTTTCGGCCTTAAAAATGCCAGAGCTACATTTCAGTGGGCAATGACCTTGATTTTCCACGATCTCAAGTCTATTATTGAAGTATTTTTGGATGACCTCGCTGCTCATTCTCGTATGAGAATGTGTCATTCCTATCACTTGAGATTGGTCTTCGAAAGATGCCGGGATTATTCGGTTCGATTAAATCCTCATAAGTGCATCTTTTGTGTAAAGTCAGGTCGTTTACTAGGATTCATCATTTCAAAGGAGGGCATAAGATTTGATCCCTTAAAGGTTGAGGCAATACTTCAGTTGTCGCCCCGGAAGAATATTCGTCATCTTCAGTGTTTGCAAGGTATGGCAAACTTCTTACGAATATTTGTGGTCAATTTTTCCAATTTGACTAGAGGCTTCATGCGTCTCTTGAAGAAGAATACTCCCTTTGAATGGGATGGGTGAGCCCAGAAGTCCTTCGATGCACTTAAGCGATCCCTAGCATCGGCCCCGGTGATTAGTGCTCTGGATTATAGCCGTGATTTCCTATTATATGTGTCCACGTCTTTAGAGACGATTGGTATGGTATTGGTTTAGGAGGATGAGGAGCTCCAGGAGCATGTCATATATTATCTGAGCCGAAACCTTATTGACGCAGAGATTCGGTATTCTCATGTCGAGAAGCTTGCCTTAGCGACCGTGCATGCGGTTCAGCGTTTGAGACATTATATTCTCCTTCGCCAGACCTCAGTTTTGGCCCATGTCAATCCGTTTCAGTTCGTTCTCACACGAAGGATGATTGGGGGAAAGCATAATAAATGGATTGTCATCCTGCAAGAGTTCGATCTCGAATTTGTTTCGGCAAAGTCGAAGAAATCGTTAATTTTTGCAGAGCTTATATCGGATTTCCTGAGCGAGGCCGAGGAGTCGGTTTGTGAAGATACATTTGTTGATGAACACATCTTCTTAATCTCGACATCTGACCCATGGTATGGAGATATCATAGTATATCTGCAAACACAGAGGACCCCTACTCACCTCTCGCGAATGAACAACGACGATTACGTCACGTCTCTAAGAACTACCTTATAGTGGACAATACTTTGTACTGTCGTGGGGTAGATTCCATTTTACGACATTGTTTAACTCATGAAGAGGCTGAGGTTGTGCTGAATTATTGCCACGGAGGGGCGTGTGGTGGTCATTTATCTGGGATTTCTACAGCTCAAAAGATTCTGAGAGCGGGTTATTTCTGGCCGTCAATCTTTAAATATTGTGTAGATGCGGTCAAGAGGTGCCACCCTTGCCAGGTGTTCACACGAAATATGCGCTTGAATCCTACCCCGTTACATCCCATTATCACCGTCGGTCCCTTCATTAAGTGGGGGCTCGATTTTATGGATTGCAGCCCAGCTTCGGCTGGGGGGCACCATCATATTATAGTGGCTGTGGATTATTTCACGAAATGGGCTGAGGCAATGCCTACAGTAAAATCCGACGGTGAGACAGCCGCTCACTTCGTATTCAACCAAATCATTACTCGGTTCGAGATTCCGAGAGAGCTTGTCACTGACCATGGCTTGCACTTTCAGAACCGTATGATGGAAGAGTTGGCATCCAAGTTAAGGTATAAGCAAGAGCACTCCTCTTCTTACTACCCCCAAGCGAATGGACAGGTTGAAGTAGTGAATAAATCACTTAAGTCCATTCTCCAACGAACCATCGCACAGAGCAAGACGAATTGGCATATTATGTTGTACCCTGCTTTGTGGGCATATCGAACCGCGGTTAAGATTGCCACTGGTTTTTCTCCATATCAGCTTGTGCATGTAGTGGAGTCGATATTGCGAGTTGAATGCGAGATTCCTTCGTTGAAGCTAGCTGTGGAACTCTTACGAGACACTTCACCTTTGGAGGAGCGTTTGGTCCACCTCGAGCAACTTGATGAGTAGCGTCGAGATGCCTTGGTGGCTCTAGAGGTTAATAAGCGTCGCGTTAAGGTCCAATATGACAAGTCTGTTCGTCCAAGAGTGTTTAGTGAAGGAGACTTGGTCCTTTTGTGGGATCAATCAAAAGAACCCTTGGGGGCATGGAAATTTAATCCTATGTGGCGTGGTCCTTACATGGTCAAGTGTGTCTTAGAGAAGGGTGCCTATGAGTTAGTCGATTATGAAGGCACAGCTTTGGCAGAGCCTAGAAATGAGCTCTATCTCAAAAAATACTATGCATGATCTTTAGCTAAAGCTGCTTGTTGTATATTATTGTACAACTTTGCATAGTTAGGTCTTTTTCTTATCGTGATCGGGTTTGTGATTATTTTTCGTTTCTTTTGGTAGATGTCAATGGAATCTTCCACCTACATAGGATTCGCGGATGGTGCAAGTCGTCACCCTCAACACTCAGCCTCTGCTGCTTGGGTGATTTATACTCCTATGGGTCAGGTACTGTCTTCAGGAGGTGTATGTCTACGGCCATCTTCCAACAATGTTGCTGAATATAATGCCGTTATCGAGCTTTTACGGGATGTCATTTCGCATGGTGTTCTATCTCTTGAGGTACGTCTTGATTTGGAGTTAGTAGTGTCACAGCTCAATGGTTTGTACCATGTTAGAGATCCGACATTATTGAGAAGATTCTTACGTGTGAGATTGTTAGAACGACAATTTGACAGTATTACATATATACACATTCCAAGAAATGATAATCAAGTTGCTGACTCATATGCTAACTACGTGTTATATTGGTATTTGTTTCATTCATAATAAATTAATCATAAACATTTTTACACATGTAAATAAATAAACCGATCACCATAAAACCTTTTATATATCAAAAATGTGGTAATACATAGTGTCATATACAAAAGTGGAGCTTTCAAAGCTTCCATCATATAATACACTGTAGTACAAAATACATATACTCCCAGGTGTCTAATCCCGTGGAGGGGGATGGTTGTGATCATGATACGTCACTACGGCTCTAGCTAGCCGTCGGAATAAACGCACCCATGCGTGTGGCACGCCCACCACCTGTCGCTACATGGCCTCAGGCAAGTCCTCGACTTGCGCCATGGGAACTCTATGATTCAGTCGTACGAAGTTGGTATGAATGCCCTGGAGCATTCACTCCGCATCCGCACCTGTGATGTCATCCCCTCTTCCCCTCCGTCTATGATGTGGGAAGCCCTCTGGTCGTCGTGGTCCCACATCTGCACATGAATGGTAGATGTCACTATGTGTTGTCACGCAAAAACATGTCTTTTTGAATCCACATAATCAAGAAAATACAAAAAAATTAAACAACTTTAAAAACTTTAAAAAGAGTGAGAGTCGAGATTCGGTACCTATCTCTCCGTATGCCGATCCTAATGGCAATGGCATGTCCAGATCCCCCCGGAAATCTATCCCTCCATATGGGTAGTCATCTATGGCAACAATCTGTCGTCGCCACTATGGAAAGAAGTCAGCTGGATATGGGTTGGCCACCCTACCACCCCCCAGTCTGCGCATAGCATCTGCCCAACGTCGTTGGGCCAGATCTCGAACCCCGTGGAGAGGAACGTCCACTCTAGGGCTCAATCCTGGAACACGCTCGAAGAAAAACGTGCTCAATATGCTGTTGAACCCGAAGTTCCGTATCCTACCTGCCTTACACTCACTGAGCTGGTGTTTCATGTTGCTCAGTAGTGTAGTGCTCCAGTCATATATGGTTGGTCTCATACACTCCACCGCATAGTACATCAGTGGCCGCGAGGCCTGATGGAGTGAGGCTAAGCCTGCTATCCTGCCCAGCGTCAGTAGTATGGCCTTTAGGCCCAGCACCTGTATAGCATTGGTGGGGACTTGACTTCCCACCTTTTCAGTATCTGGGTAGCAGTACACAGCTACGTACTCATCGATACACAGCTACGTACTCATCGATAGTAAGCCCACCGCCTGGCCCACCTCGAGAACGAAGGTTCACCACCTCCCCTCGTCTAGATAGACCTGTGATGAAGTATATGTCTTCCACCTCTATAGTGAGAGACATCCCATCTATCCTGAAGGACTCTGAGTCTGGATCCCAATAGTTTACCAGCATCTCTAGCAGTCTTGGTTTGGCCCTCAAGCCACCAAGACACCAAAACTTGTAGAGTCCGCATCTTCTAAGAGCTTGTTGAGCCATCACGTCAGCCCTTACAGCTTCCTCTACTTCACCATGCTCGCGCTCTCTCCATTCTAGCACCATCCTGTAAGAGAAATTGCCATTTTGACCATTGGATTCTTATATATTTCGTTGCACGGCATCATACGCCACCGTTTTATAAACAACCACGTATGTACGCGGTTTCTAGCCTCTTTTCCGCGTATAGCCAGCCCTATACGCGGAAAAAGCTTCGATATTCGCGTGGGCCGCAGCGCTCATATAGGGATGGCCTAAACTACCTCATTTTTCCATGAAAATCAACAAAAATTATATTGAAATGCATGAGGAGAGCATGAGTAACTACCTAGAAGAAACGGTTGTGAATTCCGTCGGCTGGATCTCCTGGAATTTGCAGTTGAATATTAGAGCTCCAATGGGTAAAAGTTTCAAATGATTTATATTTTTTACTATTTATAGAAAAATTTTCAAATATTTGAAAATTTTTACCCCATTTCCTATAGTTTTGATAGTTTCTAACCATTTTGGACCATTTCTGACATAATTTGTGATGTAGAAGACCATTTTCAGTGCCATTTCATCCATTGGATTGACCCGTTCGTACTGATCTCAGGTATAACATCTATACTGGCATATAGGTTAGGTTCACCACCGTTTTCATTTTGCATGACCTTATGACCATGTCACTATGACCTTAGGTACGAACCCACTCTATTATGTCACGAAACCTTCTTGCTGCTATAGAAGTGGCATGATGTGAGTGGTAGAGCTTCCCCTTACATGG
>LPNX010998317.1:306367-354902 GCA_001517045.1 Pseudotsuga menziesii | reverse complement strand
ACACTCGTCTCCTCCTAGTTTGTAACTATAAAGCTAGTTTATTCTTTTTTCAAGCTTTTCAAATAACTGAAAAAGTCCAAAAAAATAAAAAAAACCAAAAAACCGGACAAGGAAAGATGTTATCTTTTGGCAACTGTCGAGTCGTGTCGCCTTCGAACAGAGCACTGTATATCACATCCATTGGTTGGGTTATAGTTTGAATTAAGAGCTATACTCGTTATCTAATTTTATCTCCACCGACTGGTTAAGCTTCCAGTCCCTATGGAGCCTCTGTTGATGCCTCCTGTGTCACAGAGATGTCCCAGTTTGTATATCGAGTCTATGTTGCCTTCATTCAGTCACCATACACCGTTATGCTCTTGTTCGAAGGAAGTTGAAACCTGTGTTGGCCATTCCTCAGTTATCTTGACTTTGCATGTCGGCCATTCCCGGTACAGTTACTGGTTCGTGCACTTTATGATTGAGTCCTTCCACATTAGACAGCTTTGCTGAGTACCTCGTGTTGGATGATGGGGGATTCCTTAATGCCCTCCTTCCAGTGGATTTCATCCCATCGACTTCAGATCATTTATTCTGGGATTAGAATCTAGAGTCCTTTTGAGTGCCTTGAGACTTGCAGTCATCAGTGGCAGGTTCTCTCACCATCTACAGTTTCTTGGGAATACATCAATGTCCCCTGATTGATGGATTCTCTCAAGTGTTCAACCTCAACACATCTATTCACACTTGTTAGTTTGCACTCTAGTACCTTGATTCCCATTATCATTATTGGTAGGTAATCTCGCGTTTGTTAATGATATACATCAATGACTGGTAATCAGACGATGGACTACTATGTTCGACCTCGACACCTCTATTCGCATAGTAGGACATGTACTCGTAGCGGTTTGTGTAGAAGACCTTCTAGACTGGTGGCATCTCTTATATGCTACCTCCTTGATCGTGCCAGTGTTCATGAGATTTGAGCTCTCGTGACTTGATTCCAGTGTAAGTCAGATATTTCCAGCCACTATGGAGATCTTGATCTATTGTATATCTTCAGCCATTTTGGAGATCATGGTCCTTTGTATATCTTCATCGTGGAGATTCTGATCTATGTATATTGTACGTGGCGATGACCACATATGTGATATCATGTATTATGCCTATTCATGGCCATTGTACTCTTATGTATCCGGGATAGCGAAATGTACTTGCAGTTATATGCAGAGTTGTATCATTGTACTATGCTGATTGGGTGGCTGGTCTTCCATTTGGGATCCTTCATTACTCCACTTTTGGGATGGACTTATAATGTATTTCGGCCATCGTATGACCCCTCTGACCTCACACATTAGGGGGCATCTGTTATAGCGGATTTCACCACTCTAGGTGAATCACACTTTGTATGGCCTTCCCTTGTCCCGCTGCAGACTCTTTAGACCCCATGGACCATATTTTATCCTTTGATGTTTCCTTGGTCATCCCTAAAACTATATAAAAGATGATATACGCGGCTTTTTCCTCGATAACCGCGTACATACGCGGGTTTGACTCCTATAACCGCGTACATCGGGATGTGTGCATAGTCCAAATCCTTTTGGATTTTTCCTTGACATGGATCCGACTCATTTGACTCCTGGCCTTCCATATGCCTTGAGATCGCTCGGATTCGACCCTTCATTATCCCTTGTGAAGCTATATAAGGAACCCCTTAGTACATTGAAGGCATATAGAGAGATTGAAAACAACGAAACTATAGTCCATTGTTACCAGAATTTATGCTTGATTCTGCATCCCTTTGTCCCTTTGGAGCACTGTTGTGTTCTTCCCAAGCTTTCCTTTTGCTAGTGAGCTTGCTATCTAAGTGATGGAGGATTGAGGTGGTGGAGACCCAAGTGGGGGATTCAGTTTCTCCGATTCGCAGACGTGCCGTCAGAGGTTGTATCTATCTTGTAATCTCTGATTTATATTAATAAGAACTATCTTTCCTTGTCCAATGATGTGTATTTGATTGAATATTGTATCCATTGGAATATGTCAAATGCTTTTACATTATTGATTATATATGCTAGAATAGATCTATGTCAAATGCTTTGATTGAATATTGTATCCATTGGAATATGTCAAATGCTTTTACATTATTGATTATATATGCTAGAATAGATCTAACACCATGATACATAGTATGCTTGTATTGTTTACTTGTTGTTGAGGAAGTATTATATCAATTCAAGCTGAAGATTGGAAAGCTCAACGGGGATCTACTTCAACCATCCAGAATAAGGTACGAGGTCTGATCCTTTAGTGTTAGACATTTTATTTCTATTGCATATTGGGAAAGATTGATTTCTGGAGTCAAAGCTGTCTGTTGTGGTACCCCAAGCCATAGGAATTTCTCTCTGTAACAGGCAGGGATATTCAGGCCCAGCACTCATTCAACCTTCAGCACAGATCTACAGCGGTCTTTAGAGGCTGCTCTTTCTCTCTACAGATCAGCGCTCTTCACCTTCTTTTGAACAGCACCACCGGTGTACTCAGTGTTTTCTGTAACAACGCGATTTCCAGCTATCTCTCACAGCTACAAATCAGTGTCTCCTTCACAACAATCTCCTGGTATTCACAACACTGGCTTTATTTAATTGACTGAATAGTGATGTAGGGCAATGTTCTCTCCTTTCTCGATAGGAAATCCCCACGTCTTCTGAGCAGCGTTGGCTCTTTTGCAGTGGCCCTTCTCCTCAGATCTCCATGCAACAACCCTCTCTTATGCAATAATGATCATGTATGGCAGTTCTCATTTCTGAGCAGCACGTCTCTTGCTCTCACATCCGCTGCTTCTTCGCGTCCTCCTTCAAGCAATCAAACCGGCGACTAAATTTTCACCATAGCCCATGAGAGAGGCGGTGACGTCTCTATGCTTTCAGTAATCTTCCTTCTTCAAGCGCCCTCGATATCAATCAGAATGGCGACTCCACAAGCTTCATGGAGTAGTGTCAACACAGACTCTTTTACACAGCCTGTTCTACACACAACGCCTCAATGAGCTTTCACAGCAGGCCACAGGGGCTTTCACCACAACCTCAATGGGCATTCACACTCAGGAGGAGATACAACTCAACTCCAGGCCACCAGGCACACAGCAGGCCACAACGGGCACTTCTCACAGCCAATTAGGCTCAGCATGCTACTAAGAGCTCTCACAATCAAGCCACAATGGGCTCTTCACACCAACAGGCCACTATGGGCTCTGATACCAAATTAAGAATTGAGAGAAGATAAGAAGTGCAGAGCCAAAGGCTCGCACACACACACGCGGGAGGAGAAACACTCCACACCGTTATATTACTGAATAAACATTACATTTATAGGTAAACCCAAACCAAACTAGATCCAAAAATAATGGATCAGATCCTATGAACTAGGAACTAACAAACCACTCATGCTATCAATAGACGATGCATTTCTACATTATCTCTAACAACATATTTATAAGTTTGACAAAGTAGCAGTTCACAATTTCGAATAGAAGAGCAGCAGATTAGAAGCCGCCACCTTGTAAATTTGGAATGAGCTTTCACATTTGATATTTTGTAACGGAGAAAATTTTTAGAGGGGAGAGTAACATTAAAAAATTTGCGAAGGGTTGAGAGAATTGTAACTTGAGGTAATTCAAACTTGAGCACGAGTCATAAAAAAAAATTACATACATGTAATGATCAAAGCTAAGATAATCTCAAACCATCTTGTTAGATGCTCCATTAAAGGAAAGAAGCACTTTTCATCAAATCAGATTATGGACAAGTCTAGGTTTTTAAAGGTTAAAGGAAATAACAAGAGGGTATCCAATTTCTACTTAAGTTATATGACGAAGACAAAAGTTGGGAAATTTGTTATTTGCTTAACAATGGGTGACATGTTGGTTGAAACCATGAATCTTTATAGATTAGCTTAGCTATTAATAAAACTAGAGCCATGAGGTGGCAATGTCGTGCTATTGTAAATTAGATTTTTTAAAATTTGTAAAATAAAAAATTTAATTATAAATAAATTGCACCTTGGTGATTGGATTTTAACTATGGAGAAAGTTGAATTACTTTGAGGGCTAAAATTTGAAAAATAAACATTTAAGAGATTTTGGTCTATTCTTTTTCATTTGCCATTAAAGAACGAGGAGCATCACATGGATTTTTATGGGAAACATAAATTTATGTTCTTTGATCCGGAAGCTTTGAATTAAAATTTGAATCAATGATTCAATTGAAATTTGATTCAAATACAAAATTATAATAAAAATATAAAGTGGTTGGTTGGAGGCTTAAGGAGGAACAGACCTAAGCAAGAAACCTCAAACATGACAATTCATTTTGAATCTTTATGCATCTCAAGGTTGTATATACTCAAGTTCATTATTTTTGGTTTGAAAAAGTTAATAATTGAACAAGATCACTTCATTTTGTGTGAAAATTGTTCTAAAAGCTTTAAGGATTTTTTCTAAATTTGTAGTTTCAGTGAATTCACATGAATTTGTATTATAAAACTTTACTAAGCAATTTATAATTTGAAGATGACATACAATTAGAATGAACAGTAAATTGATTCATAAGTGGGCGATAACATATAGGATCATAATTTGGAACAAATAAGCAATAAGTAATGACAAAAGTTTCCTTTGCCAAAAACATTGAATTTGTTCACTTATAGGTCAGTATTTAATTTTAATATAATTTGATATATATGTATTAAACCTATTTATTTTTTAGTCTCAAATATAACTCTAAATTGTATATCTTGAATTTTGTCAAGTTGGTTTATTTCTATGGTTATCTTTCACATATCACATGATTGAAATTTATCTCAATTTGACTAGGTCACACTACCATTAGTGTGTGACATAATATTTGTTTAATTTGTGACGAATGTGCATTTAACATTGATCCCTATATGCTCATGTGCATATCAAGTCAACAACCAAATCCACGGGCTTGTTTTTAAACAAATTCTTAATCAACCTCTAATTAATTCAATCATTGAATTATGAGCTTAGTCAATCTCTCAACCCTTTCCTCATCAAGCTTGTTTTTAAACAAATTCTTAATGAACCTCTAATTATTTCAATCATTTAATTATGAATTTAGTCAATCTCTCAACCTTTTCCTCATTACGGTTTGACTAAACAAAAGCTTTTAAGAACATACCTTAAAAAGGGCTTAAGAGATTCATTTAAAGAAGACATTTAGAATCTTATTTGCTAAACTAAGACCTAGCCTTCCAAAAAGATCTTTATGAGCTGGGTTGATTAATGAAAGACCAACGCTTGAAAGGGTTAACATGGGATTTATTGGATGGTACCATTCACCATGAGAGAATTCATTGACTAATCTTCATGGTTCTTGAAGTGGCCATTTTCCTTCAATATGCCTTAAAAATTAAAGGTGTACAACATGTAGTACATGGAGGATAACCAAAATGCATTAATTGAGCGGTTCACAAAAGATAAGGTAGAAGGTTCATGGATTCAGTCATTAATTGAGTGGTTCGTGAGCGATAGAACAAATAGAAGGTTAATGCAGTTCCCTAAGCACATGAATTGAGATGTTAAAAGGATGATTTCTTGTTCTGCAAGTGCTAATGGCTAAATAGATGAGTTTCTTGTTGTTTAATAAGCAAACATAAAGATAATGGATAATAATAGTTGAGTTCTTAGTTCCATATGAATTAAGTTAGATATTCTTAGCATGCCTACACACACAACCACATTTATTTAGATGTAGTATGTGATAAGCACACAACCGGCCGAAGTGATATGTTATGAGGGTGAAGTTTATGACCATTTTAACTATATGCTTGGGCAAAAACGAATCCACGGTTATGTATCGTGACACCTGAACTATCCAAGAGTGACAGATGTCGTCGTCTCAAATAAATCAAAATATAAAATATTTTCAAAAGCATAAAGGAAACTGAATTTTCAGAACTCTCCTAACATAAACATCTAAATCCCTTCCCATTTCCTCGGCGATGAGTTGCTCGATCCATAATCGAAAGGCAGTCCATTAGCGTCTCAGGATTTTGGACGAGGTGACAATTCTATGAGTCCAGGTTTTGAATCTTCCTATTTCTTTATTTTGTTGTTTAGTATTTAGTTTATCCACTTGAATTTCCACTGGTTTATAAGTGGGAGATCTCTAATGCCTGCCTAGATGATTCTATTGATTAAATTATATTCGTTCGATGTTGTTTTCATCTGTGGTTGTTCAAATTCGAGGCTTAGGGTTCTTCTATTGCGTCTCTCTTAAAATCTGTTCAGGGTTAGGGTTCCTTCAATATTTCTGCTATAATTGTCGTAGGAGCTGGCTGTATTGCATAGTATCCAACATTTTCTTTTGCATCATCCATCCATTCATTCTTTCCCATGCTTTTAAGTAGCACTGTTGACAAGTCTCTTATAGACCTCTTTTGGCATGTAGAATATAATATTTTACAGTATCTATCAGCGGGAAATAAATTTGTCTGATGATTTCACCATAAAATGGTTAGAGTGGTGTAGCTGTATGTGCCTTCTTGGTAAGACCCAACTTAAAATGCCTTCTTTCTAAGCCCCAGAACACAGATTCATATTTAATCTATCTCAACTTTCATTTAACCATGGATTCCCTAGGTTTATTAAGCTACAATTCCTTGTAAGTCGCAAAGCACAGATCCATGTTTAATACGAATTAAACACTAAATTATTAAGCCGCTTTCCTTAGAAGCTCGGGTGCATTCCAGAGCACATATCAATCTTCAGTTCATCTTGACAATGGATTTTAACTACGCTTACTCGTTGTTTCCTTACTATTACATTGCACTCCGTTTCTGGACCGGTGGTGTAGTCTTTAATGGAAAATCCTTCAAATTGCTCCTCTCTTCCATCAAGTATTAACGGCTACCGCTGTGCTTGCCCTTGCTCCTTGATGGGCGATGTAGCTGGTTGTGGTCGACGGTAAAAATACTAGATTTTTTGCCCAACGAGAGTTGGTAAAAAGACAACTTAAAACACTCTCTCATGCAAGCCATCGATTTTTTTTTAAGGGTAAGTAATTGTGAATTGACATTTTATCTTTTTGCGCAACATATTGCCAGAATAAAGTAGGTAATTGAAAAATTAAAAACTTTCAAAAAGAAATTTATAACGCCAAAGAGTTTTTAATTAAGAAATAAAATACTTTAGTTTTTTAATAATGCCACTTAATTTTGGAATTTGTGCACATTTATTTACTCCAATACAGGTGTTTGGCTGTAAATTATTACCTATCAGCAGTGTTAGAGCCAGCAATGTTAGAATTTCATTTCATCTCTGCGTTCAGACTAAATTTTGAAAAACTGCCAAAGGATAAAATACAAAAAGCCTGTAAAGTTATTAAAAGTTAAAATTATCTTTTCAAAAGGCATATAAAGTTGTAAGATGATCTTTCCATAGAATTTTGGACCACTAACCTCCTCTTCAGGTAAATACAATTTTGAACACTGAGACACAAACTACAAAACCAAAGAAAAATACACTTTCATCTAGTTAATAAAAAATAAAAAGCGAAGGTTAACTTCACCAGCTACCGCAGAACATAAAATGCAACTATGTTGGTTCACAAACAATCTATATAAAAAAAAAAGAACGATGGAAAACAAAGTAAACAAACGGTTCACAACTCAGATTGCAAATTGTAAGAGATCAGTCCAAGTCTGCCATCCTTCCCCAGGACACGCATTTTCAGCTTAGCCAAAATAATGCTAAAGGATGTAGAACTGGATGGCTAGACTAAGGTGCACTACCCAACTAATCGAACACAAATTTCACTAGCAAACATTTATTCCCTTTTTGACGTATTAATGGACGTCCCAACGAATCGTACTCCAATTTCACCAGCAAACATTTATCCCCTTTTTGACGTATTAATGGACGATGCATGACAACGTTCAATGTAAAAAAAAAAATTAATATCTTCTTTCTTTGAAATATCAACCTGTAAATACTTTTACCTTTAATGGAAAATGCATAACAACATTGATGGAAATATTAAAAAAAAAAAAAATTGGAATATCTACATATAAAAACTGCATTTGCATTGTCGCCTATCCAAAGACACTATTAACACAATTTTCCCCGTTTTCCCCATATTTTGGCCAGATTGAACCACGCCTATGATTCTTTAACCTACATCGCATGTGATTCAAAGCATAAATATCTTACCTGCAACAAATAAATAAACAAATTTAGAACATCATCAATTGCTTCCAAGTCAAATGGTTTATGTTTTAATCGGATTGCATTACTTTAGGGCTTCCTTATTTTCTTGTAAAGAAATTCCACAAAACCCTCAATCTATATTATGATTAGCAAATAATAGCTCTTCTAGCCGTTGAACAAAATAGATTAGACGAGAAGAGGTGGTGTTAATAAAACACCATTCATTGCTATCGATTGACTCAAGAAGCCGAGGAGTGAAGAATTTATTTACTTACAAGAAGACTTGGGAGACTTTTGTGTAGAAGCCTTCTCTGCTTTCTTGGCGGTCTTCTTGGGGAGGAGAACCTGATGAATGTTTGGCGGCACTCCGCCGCTAGCAATGGTCACCTTTCCCAACAGCTTTCCCAATTCATCATCGTTCCTAACCACCAGCTGAATGTGGTGGGGTATAATTCTAGTTTTCTTGTTGTCCCAGGCAGCGTTTATGGCCAATTCCAACAACTCAACAGCGAGATATTCCAGAACGGCAACAATGTATACGGCAGCACCGCCCCTTCTTAGGATATCTGGCGATCCTTCCCAACGGAAATTGCAATCCGGCCTACACTGTTCTGCTCAACTTCTTCCTCGAGCCTGCACCCTTCCTTCCTCCCTTGTCGTTGCTCTTTCCTGAACTCTCCATTTCCTCAATATCGCCCTTTTCTCCCGATTGATTGCACAAAAAATCCAAAAAATTCGAACTCCAAGTTTTCTGTGTAATAGAGAGTTTAAATAGTGACAAGGATTTAGTTTAATATGGGGGCGTGGAAATCTGTCCCACGGTTTCCGTGTGGCACCAAGGAACAGCTACGATTAACCTTCTTTCAATCTGCGGCTTGCCTCACCGACCAATCACAATCTTGCACCATTCAAATCAAATCCCAAAAATGGTTTAAAATCAACCTCGAGATCAACATCTCAAAACACTTAACCACATAAACTCATTTTTAACCTGTTCACCATCTTATAATTGATTGACTTGGCTGACGACATTGCGCCGCCTCCCCTGGGCACTAAGTCCAAAACAAACGTCATCATTTTATAACCAATCACATTTCAAATAAATGATTTTAATAAAAAATAGTTTAATAAATAAAAATACAACTATATAAAACTCTATAGTTCAAAAATTGAAAAGTAAAACGTAGGTCAAATTAATAGGTTCTAACCGTTCATATATATCCTGCTACCGCAGGACATTAAAAAAGCCTCTCGAAGGCAACAATTGTCTTTTAAAAATATTTTTAACTTAGTCATAAAAGAATTTTAACTTAGTCACGGTTTACCAGTAGAGAAGAATCTTAACTCAGTCATGGTTTCTCAATAGAGCTTGTCCTTCAAACCAACCATTGATTGAACTTGAGTAACCTACTAGTTAGAACCATAATGTTTTATTTACGGGCTTAACATTTGTGTAACAAAACCTACATGTATACAGCTAATAATGCACACGCGCCTATAATTTGTAAGTCATTCTCTAAATAGTGATGGAGCAACACAGAAGAATGTAGAATCATGGATGAGCTATATCATATTAGAAGAAGTATCGCCTTAAAACTTGAATGGAAAACTTTGGTTATAAACCCTTTGGCTGGTAACAAATTGTTTCTTTAAAAAAATAATTTGAAATCCACATATTTATACTAGTGTGGAAGACATCGTGTCTGTAAAAATATCATCGAGGGTCCTGAATATAACTTATGGGCAATATCGGGGAAAATATCGACAAATATCGACAAATATCGACATACTTAAACAAATACAAAAATATTCATTTTTTTCAAATTTTTAAACATTTAAAGCAACAACAACATATAATAAACACATTGCCACATAAATTTGAAAAACAAATAGATATACATGAATGCATAATATGTCTAATGATATATCATTAGAAAGAACATTGCCACATAAATATGAAAAGAAAATAGATATATATGAATCTATAAGATGTTTAATGATATATCATTAGAAAACACATTGCCACATAAATATGAAAAGAAAACACATATATACGATGTATAAGATGTATAATGATATATCATGCATCAATACTAAATCATGTCTTGAGTCTAACTCCTGAGTCGTAATGAGTGTACCAACTCTAGAGCCTCAAAATATCATAAAAAAATATAATAAATGCATCTCATCAACATGAGTCAACTAAGATCTACATAATACATATACATAGTACAATGAAATCAAATAAAATAAACTAGCGATTCCATCTTCTCATTTTACGGGCAAAGGTGATGTCTTTGGTAATGGATCTTCCTCTAGTTGAAATGGGTGGCAATAGACTTTGATGTGCTCTAACAAAAGGAGAAACACAATGAATCTACTCCTTGGCTCCAAAAAAATGATAGCAAGCTCCTTTGCTCTCCAAAACCCTCAACTAGCAATCAAAATGACCAAAAAATGTAAAAAAATGGGTTATATGCCAAACTGTCCATGACTTTGGCAATATTTTCCATCGACTCATGATGTTTTCCCTAAAAATTGGCAAAAATCACAATTTAAAAAAAAATGCTATATGTTGTAAACATCGTGAATATATAGTTTTGGCTTGAACATCGCTATATATCGCATACATTGTGATATATCGACGATGTCTTCCACACTAATTAAGACATAACTTTGAAGAAGTAGGTTGCAACCCTAAAATACATGATTTAAAACACACAAAGAAATGGCAGAAGCTATTAACTTATATAACAAGTTTTGGGAGAGTGACAACAATAAAATTAACATCTGTAGAATCCCAAAAAATATTTTACTTTGGAATTGGACTAAGCTTCATGAGAATTTATTTACTTGTTTGGCTATGGTTACCCACAAATCAATCCAAGCCAGGCTGAGATTTCCCAGAATTTCAATGGAGGCCTATGTAACCATGTATCAAGTATGTGCACATAAGATAATATATAGTACAACTTGCACGTTTATCCTTCTTTGTTTTACACTTTGTGGATAAACTTTTGGACTTAATGTGAATTCCATTGTAGTTATGGATCAACACTATAGCTTCGAGTAGGATAAAAGACAACTAAAATGCCTCACTTTTCTGATGAACTTTTAATAAAAAAATGGTCAAATTTATTTATGGAAATTATCATTCCAACAATTTTACAATCGTGATTACCTCTTCTAGAATAAATCCTTGATTTTAAAACTGTCTAGATCACCCAAATTATGATTTAAGCTCTAAAATTTGGAATTTCAACAAGATTTAGTTTACCGAATTTCAGCGGGTTAGAGGCGTTTTGGTTAACGATTATACTGATCCCTATATCCTTCATAGATCCACGTTAAACGTACATATCCACATCCAAAAAATAATTAATAAGACTATTCATGATGTTGCAGTGTAATATATGTTATATTGACTTTTTAGTTTAAAAAAGGGTATAACCTATTTGCCCGACGATATGCACCAATCAGACGACCGACCGCGTCGGACGTGACCGGTCACGCGCGGCCGGTCGTCCGATCGATGCATATTGTCGGTTCGAAAGTGAACTCCAAAAAAAAGGTGAAGTGCAATAACATAATTAAAAAATGAGTACATTTGCAAGTGTCTATTTGTAATTTTTTTAATATTATTTATTTTTAAGATTTTTTTTCTTTTGTCTTTTTTCTTTATGACAATTATGTATAAAACTATATAAATTTAATCTTTTCATGTTTATGAACCAACAATATTTAGTTTAATATATATATTAGTGTGTGTAAAATTATATAAAACTAAAAAAATTATGATAGAGTGCAAATTAATTAAAAGTAAAAAACAATTGACTATGAAGTAATTACAATATACCTCCCATCCTTTAGTATAATCTTAGAATTCAAGATATAAAAAACATAAGGTCAAAAAAGGGGTCAACAAGAGGGAAAAATCACTCTGAAAAACATGATTGAAAATATAAAAAAAAATCAAAATAATACACAAAGAATTAATGAAAAATAAGGTCGGTGGAGGCAGAGGAGTGGTAAGGTCGTACTCGTAATGACGGACAGGTCTTGTGCTTAAACCCGAGCGAGGGCGTGGATCGCCGCGAGGAAAGCTAACCAGGGCCAAGTCCGCCTACCTTTTAAGGTCGACGGAGGCGGTGGAGTGGTAAGGTCATACTCGTAATGACAGACAGGTCTTGTGCTTGAACCCGAGCGAGGGTGTGGCTCTCCGAGAGGAAATATAACCAATTCCAAGCCTGCCTACCTTTTAAGGTCGATGGAGGTGGCAGAGTGGCAAGGTCGTACTCGTAATAACATACAGGTCTTGTGCTCGAACTCGAGTGAGGGCATGGCTTGTCGCAAGGAAAGCTAACCAGGGCCAAGCCCTCCTACCTTATGAGGGGAAGGAAGGTGGAAGGACTTATGGAGAGAGAAGAAGTTGGGGGGACTAATGGAAGCATGGAGAAAGTAATAGGGGGAGGGTCACAGGCCTCCCCAGCCATGACCTCGATGGGACTGCAGATCGGGGACATTTCGATTTCACTGGATCAAAATAAAAAAATGGAAGGTCGATCAATAGAGCGAAATCTAAGTCAATGTATGCCCAAAGCGACCATAATACCTTCTATGCTTATCAGATCTACTAAGCTCAAAGGTCAAATTCAATATGTGCAAGATCATGAGTTCATCGAGAAGTTTGTTGGAATGCAACCTTCAAAGAAAGCCCTATAATGGTGGATAAACTCTTCCTGGAAACCTAAGGGACACTATGATCTCCAATTGGGATCCAAGGATTTCTTCACCATATCCTTTCTTAACTTGGAGGAGAGAAACAAAATCCAGGTCGACGATCCCTACTTCTTTTATTCGACAGGCTTATTCCTGAGACCCTGGAAGGAAAAGTTTTTCCCAAACAATGAAGACATGAAAGTGGCGTTGGTTTAAATCAAGATTTATTCCTTGCCATGCGAGTACTGGGATCTGGAAATACTGGAAGATTTGGGGAATGTCCTAGGTAAATTCATCAAGATCTCATAACAAACCAGGGCCCAAATATACACGACATATACGATGTTATGTGTTTACATGGATCTAGCCAAATATCTACCAGAAGCCACCAAAATGTCATGGGAAGATGAAGACTAGATGAAAACCCTAGGCTATGAACAGATCCCATTTTGGTGTCGCGGATTCTAAGAATATCGTCATATGTTTAGGTATTTCCTTCTGAGCACCCCAAAACCAACACATAGGAAGAAGGACATGAGCAACCAAGGGTTTACCTGAGTTTCCTCGCGCAAAAGAGGAGGGAGAAAGCAAGACAACCAGGAGGTGAACAAAAAGATACCAGTATCCAATAAATTTGATGCCCTCGATGATCAACCATAGGAAATACATGCTCAACATCAAGTAAAACAACAGGGGGAGAGTTACCATCTGGAAACAAAGGAGGTATCCACCAAAACCCCGGAAGACACTACAGAAGGAAGAACCCATGATGAAATCGAACAAGATACTGGGAATGAAGCAGAGGACATGGACATATGAGATATGGATCTGGAGGGAATTGAACAAGCATGTGTAGTTGTTGCTAAAGGATATGCCTCGCAAGAGCAAATGATATTGCTAAAGGAAGCCATCATCAAGGCAAGGGAAACAAATCAATTAGGAGTTAGCACAGGATCACACAAGGAGAATAAACAAAAGCATGAGGACCCAACATAAGAAGACAAGGAGGAAATCAAACAAACAATGAGTAGTGAAAGCAGGTCGATGACTGGTAGAACCAGGTCAGTACCCTACTATTAAGGAAGCTCTAGGGATGTAACCCTTTTGTTTATAATTAAGATAATATCTTGGAACATACAAGAGTTAAACAACCCCCAAAAAACAAAAAAAAATGAGAAAGAATATTAAGAGGACAAATCCATCCATTGTGTTTCTCCAAGAAAGAAAAATGTCGATCAACTTAGCTTTAGGAAATTGGTAAGAAAATTTGGAAAGGGAATGAAGGAATAGGTATAGGCTCAAGAGGGTATGCAGGGGCCTAAGAATCTTATGGAACCCCAACATAGTGCACTTGTCAGGTTTCAATGGTAACCAATATTTCATCTCTGCAAAATTCAAGGTAATTGGGTTCTCGGTAGAGGGATTGCTTACCAATGTTTATGGGCCTCACAATCCAGGTGAAAAAATGAGTTTTATTAATACCCTTAGAAACATCCATGGAAGAATAGAGGGAAGACACTGGATCCTAGGGGAAGATTTCAATCTCATAACCTCATTGGACGAGAAGAAAGGTGGGAGGCATAGGTTGGAGGAAGAATGTGATAATTTTAGAGACACCATTGAAGAGTTAAGATTAGTAGATATTACCCTGGGGCATGGGAGGTTCACCAAGAACAACAAGAGGAAGGGAGATAAACACATAGCATATTGCCTTGATAGATTCCTAGTTTCAGAAATACATTCCTAGTTTCAGAAACGATAATGGATTCAAGAAGTGAAATTCACTCAGCAGTTCTATCGACTGTGGGGTCAGACCATTGGCCAGTGGATTTATGGTGGAGTGGGATGGGATCGCAATTCAAAAAACCCTCTAGGTTTAAACAATTTTGGTTAGGACATCCGAAATTCACAGAGAAAGTCAAGACGTGGTGGTATCAACTATGTGAAGGTGCAGGCCAGAGCATGTACAAGTTCCAACATAAATTAAAAAGGTTAAAAAAAAGAATCAAGAAATGGAACAGTGAAGAGTTTGGAAACATATTTGTAGATTAAAAATTTCTAGAAACCAGGATTCTAGAGATTCAAACCACATGGATGAATACTGGTTACAGCACTAATATACAGTTAGAAGAAGCTAGAATTTGCACAAAAATTGAGGAGAGGGAAAGACAATAAGAAATCCTCTGGCATTAGAAATAAAGAGTTAGATAGCTCAAAGTAGGGGAACGAAACACAAAATTCTTCTAGAGGTCAGTTATCCAGGATAGATCGCATAAAAAAATCCTCTCAATTAAAAAATATAGTGGGGAAAGGGTTGAAACAAGGGAAGAAATTGAAGCATCCCTAAGCCAACACTTCAAAGAGATAATAACTGAGCCAAGACATGATAGAATTAGGTACTAGGGACATTGACCAAATAACACAGTACATCCTTTCCCTTATTTCGCAGGAGAAGAATGAAGCACTAATGAAGCCAATCACACTCCTTGAGGTGGAAGAAGTTGTCTTCCAAATGGAAAAAGGTAAGGCCCTGGGATCGGATGGATTCATTGTGAAATTCTTCCACCATTTTTGGGATATAATTAAGCAGGAGATCTATTAGATAGTGGAGGAATCTCGGGCATCAAGGAATATTCTTCCAACCTTCAAAGCCACCTTCTTCACTCTTATCCCAAAATGTGAAGGGGATAAGCCTACCAGATAAATTTAGACCCATAAGCCTATGTAATTCCATATATACGATCATAACCAAGGTCATTACAAATAGACTCAAACCCTTCTTCCCTTCCCTGATCTCACTAGAACAATCAGGGTTTGTAAAAGGTCGACAGATAACAGATGGAATTATCCTGGTTCATGAAGTGCTACATTCAGTAAGAACAAATAAAATCCCTAGAATGATGGTGAAACTTGATATTGCAAAAGCCTATGACAAACCTAATTGGAAATTTATGGGTAAAATGCTTACAGCCTTTGGCTTTTAGGACACATGGATTGAATGGGTTATGAGTCTAGTATCCTCATCATTTTTCTCCATTCTTGTTAATGGTGTTCCACACAGGCTCATCAACACAACAAGGGGTATAAGACAGGGAGACCCTTTATCCCCTTTCCCTTTCATCCTTATGGAAGAAGGATTGGGATGCTCAATTACAACAATGTGAAACAATAATGACTTATAAGGAATCACGGTTCACCTAAGGGTAGATAAACAAACTCATCAACAGTTTGTGGATGACACTATGCTGATGGTATACCCTTTGGTTCAAGAATCCAGGATGCTCAAAGCATGCCTAATCAATTTTGGTAAGGCTTCGAGCTTGGAGACCAATGACCAAAAATCATAGGTCTTCTTCTTTAATAAACCTAGGATCACTAGACGTAATATTTCTCACATCTTGGGTTTCCAAGAGAGCTCCCTTCCATCCAAATATCTAGGAGCCCCCCTAGTTTACTCAATGGCTAAGAAGGGATCCTCGATGGAATTGTTAGATAGCATGAAAAAACAACTAACCAACTAGACAATGAGGCCACTCAACTATGTGAGTAGACTGGTCCTGGTAAAATCAGTTCTGCAGGCAATGCTAATTTATTTATTCTCCTCCCTTGCAACATCAACAACAATCTTGAGAGACATGAGGAATACACAGTGAATAATTTTATGGAATGAGACAAATGAACAACAAAAATGGGCATTAGTAAGATGGTAAATGTTATGCACCCCTAAGAATCAGGGAGGTATAAGCCTCCACGACCCAGAAAAGATGAACATTGTGAGTGGGGACAAGCTCTAGAGGAGATAGGTTACCCACAACCAGGATGTCACGTCCCCAACCCTCCAAACGACGAAGAGGACGCGACTCATCCACATCATATTGATCGACATCGGAAACCTTGCCCCAAGAACATGAACATGAAAAACAATGCAACATATATGGAAAATGCTTACTGAAGAAAACATATTAACATACACATATACAACATCATCACAAGACATATGCAAATGACTAATTCATTAAACATACAGCGGAAGCAAATACAAGTCATTCACAACATATGAGCATTCACCACATATACATGTTCATTCATAACATAATATAGTTGCAGGGATTTAAACACAAGAATACTTATCTTCGGAAAATCTTGTCACGCAACCAGCTACGTCGCTGCAACGTTCCACCCAACCATAGGCCAGTGTGCTTATCAATCTCTCAACAACACTTCCACCCCCAAGATGGGCATGGCAAGGGATAAGGGAAAACTAGAAGGCTCACACATAACCAAGGATACACAACTCAGCCAAGCCAACATGATTGGGTTTATCAGGAATCCAAGCCAACATAGTGAGGGTTTATCAGACCAAGAGTACACAACAGTACATAGCTAGGCCAACATATTTGGGTTTATCAGGCTATCAGGAACTGGAAACACTGGCTGCTCAGCTAGTGGGCTCAATTAAGAGTTGAGGACACCTGCACCAGAGCTAGCCTGAATTATATAACATCCACACATACCGAACACAAGGAATCATCCCCTTCTTTGCTGCATAGTCCTTTAGTCCATGTCTTCCCTTCGAGTGCTATTCAAGGGGTGTAGAGAAGAAATCCAACCCTCTAGCTCTGCCCGTGAGGTCCCTACACACACTAGGTTTATCAAGCATGCTATGGCTCCACTTCCACTCCCAAACAGTCCAAGGACCAACCAATGTGCACACACAGCCAAACAAAACAATTCACAGCTCTGGGATTTAAGGGAAACACCATAGAGCAAAACTGGATTGGGTAATACAAAGCTCAGACCGAGCAGAATGACTCCAGAGTCGTTCTTGGCCCTATCGTAGCCAAAACGACTCCACAACAACCCACAACAACCCAAAAATCATGGGGAAACTAGCAGTGATATCTCAATTGCATGAGGGGAAGAATACGACCTGTGTGAAGGTGGATTCACCTACACAGACCCACAATTGTGAAGGGTAACTACACACAGCAATCCCGGGAAAGGAGAACTGAACCAGTCATGAAGGAAAGTGTGAATGCCTTCCTGCGTGAGGAGAAACCAATGCCCTGCGTGAGTGTCCAATGACCTCCCACTTTTCCCCCATGGAGACTAAATTTTCTCCCTGTACATGTGTGGTCAAAGGACTGACAGTCTTGCGAATCCCACAAATGCCCATGCATACGTTACCCAAGGGTAATAACTGTCCAACCAATTCTAGCAGAATTAAAAACAGTTGGTGGATGAGACAAGGAAGGGTGAATAATACAAAAATGTTGGCTTCCAGTTATATGGTTCCCCACTCGACACTTGGTTGTTCCCCAATGGCCCCCAAAGGTTAGACATCCCCCCCTTAACCTTAGGAAATCATGCCCTTTTCATTATTGTTGCATCGACATAGCTGGTTGTGGGTCTTTTAATTAATTTTGCATATGTACATGGTGTCCAACATTATAACATGCCTAGTTAGCACAAAATACCATCGGCATCACCGAAACATAATACCGCAATCAATGGTGGGGCGTTTGCCTATAGATCAACACCATGATCCATTACAATATATACATCATATCCATTTAATGCAAACGGGGTCAAAATCGGGGTGTTACAGAGGAACCCTGGGAAAAGGTATGGCATAACAAATATGTTCAGGATTGGTATAAAGAAAATCTCATTCACTTTTAAGAAGAAACCCCAATGTCTCACATCTAGAAAACGACCAGGCAAGGTAGGAATTTGATCCAAGACAACAACTTCTGGGAAGTCAAGAATGGGAAAAGGCTCAAGTTTGGGAGGACTTGTGGTAGAAAATGCTACCTTTAGGATGATACGGGGAGATACAACAAATTATTAGGGAATGCATGAACCAAGGCATCACAAAGGTTAAGGACATATGGGAGAACTAGGATGGCAAACATGACTTTCAGGTTTGGGAAAACAAAGAGTGGTGGGAACGCCGAGGCCCAGGGGAATAAGTGGACAGAATGGAGGAATCTCTAAACAATAGAAGAATCATAAATCACTTAGGGGAAGACAAGTTGAGATGGGGATATCGTCCAAAAGGCTCATTCACCATCAAGGAAGCCTATGAATTATGGATGGGATTTGATAACCAACCAGTATATCAGAAATGATAGAAGCTATGGAAGAAAAAACTATGGCCTAAAATGTCTATATTTAGCTGGATAGTTATGAAAAAATGTATCTTAATAGGAGAAAACCTTAAAAAGAGAGGTATGGAGAGGCCTTATAGATGCTTCATGTGTAACACCCTGGTTTTTACCCCATGGTATTAAAATTGTACAGGATGTATATATTGTATTGAAATCATGGCGAGGAGCTCAAGGCCAAGTCCCTGCCATTGATTTGGTGTTTTGTGCATTGGTGATCAAGGTTGATGACGATGGGTATAGTGCTAAGTGAAGCACGTTATATATTTTTGAATTCATAATGTAACTATGCAATTTAATAAAAATACCACAGCTAGCTATGCACTGCAACATAAGAGATGCGGGCATGATTTCACAACGAATAGGGAGGGGAGTTAGTCAAATTCCTGAGCCATAGGGTGAGACCAAATGTCAATGTGGGAACCCATAAAACCTTAGCTACCTTTGTGTCTCCTGCACTCAATCATTCAATTCTTACAGAAGAGTGGTTTAGGCAGTTAATGCCTTGGGCAGAGCAAAGCATGGCAGCCATATTTCATGTCTGAGCAAGCCTACATCCTCCAGTCTACGGAAGGCACATTCTTACTTCTGAAGCAAGTAATCACAGGGATGAGAGCCCATCCCATCATTTCCAGAGTCTCCCAGTATGTCTTGGTCATTCCGATCCATTATGTTGTTCATTATCCATTATTCAACATTCTTCTGATCGATTATGCATTGTTCACTCTTCTGAGTTGCGGAACAGGTTGTTCTGCAGTGTTTATCCTGTCTTACAGAGTGGTATGCAAACCCGGTTGTATGTGTTACAAAGTGGAGCCTTGTGTTGATGTGTCTCCTTGTGGTTTGCTATGATGTGTACCCTAGTTTGGTTCTGAATAGTATGCAAGGATTAGGAGTGGAAGAGACGTCGAATGGGCTTGATAAAGCTAGTGTAGTGGGGAACCTCACGAAAAGATAAGAGTGACTGGTGAATCATCTATGCACACCCCAAAGAGCACTGGAAGGGAAGGCATAGCTCGAGGGACTGTGTAGCAGAGAAGGGGATGCTTCCTTGTGTTGGGTGTGTACATATTGTGGATGCCAGGCCAGATAGATATTGGATGGAGGTGTCCCTAGCTCTTGAATGAACCACTAGCTTAGCAATTCTTCCTCTCCATTGCCTTAGCAGCCTAATAAACCCAAACGTAGATTGTATTGGCTGACAGCCTGATAAACCTAATGGTATATTGGCTTGGTTGGGAATTTGATAAACCCAATCGTATATTGGCTTGGTTGATCGACCTGATAAACCCAACTAGTAGTTGGCTTGGCTATGTCTTGTTGTGCATTTGGCCATGTGTGATCCTTGGCTAGACAACCTGATAAACCCAACTGTTATGCTGGCTTGGCTAAGTAGCTTGATTAACCCAATAGTGTGATGGCTTGGTTGTGTAGCCTGATAAACCCATCTGTTAATTGGCTTGGATGGTCCTTAATGTGAATGTTGGTTTGACTGTGTGTAGTTTGATAAACCCAATTGTTGTTGGCTTGGATGTGTATCCTGATAAACCTAGCAGTGTATTGGATTGTTGGCATGCAGCCTGATAAACCCAATTGTGTATTGGCTTGGATGGACAGTCTGAGAAACCCAAATGTAGGTTGGCTTGACTGTGTTTGATGTGTTCTGGCTATATGTGAGCCTGCATTCCCTAGTTCCTTGTGGAATTCATTCCCATATCGGGGGTGGAATTTGTGTTGAGATATTAATGAACACAACTAGCCTATGGTTGGGCGGAACGTTGTAGCGACATAGCTAGTTGCGAGACAAATTCATCTTCAAGATAAGTATTCTCTGTTGTGTATGGGCACTGGGTTCCCATGACTGTGTTGAAAAAGATAGTAAGGAGAGATAGTAAGGAGATAAGTATTCTCTATTGTGTATGGGCACCGGGTCCCCATGACTTGATCGGACCCCGCTACCCCAAAAACAAGAAATACCTAAAAAAAAGTGATGATGATGTCATCATCACATTTTCAGGTATTTATTGTTTTGGGGTATCGGGGTCCATAAAAAGTATGACGAGTGGGTACTCGTTGGATGTGGAATTTAATTATGCATCCAACGAGCTCTCCCGATCGAAATTTGAGTAAAAACAAAGGGAGATATGTCGAAAATACGAACAAGAAAAGTAGTTTTTTTTATGATACCTATCCGCAAATTTATATTAAAAAATTGTTTAAGACTTATATGGTATTTCAAATTTAAATCAATTTCATTAGCTAACACATGATGACATGGAATTTGAATTAGGGTTGAAAGGCCCATTTTGAGTTGAAATTTCCTCTAATGACAGCCTGTGTGAGAAGGAAGAGGAAACAACGAACCACTCCCTGAATACGTTCACGTTTGCCACCTGTGACCTGACACCATTATATGGGCTTAAGGTGAGATGAGGTTTAAATGGTCTGACCAAGTCAGGAAAAACCCAGAATAAACGTTCTCTGAATGGTCAAACAACCCTTTCTAGAATCCGATACTGAACCGCTTATGGGAATTTTTTCCGCATTTTGCTCTCTAGGTGTTCTGGAGGGAACGAAACTCCAAGATTTTCCAAGGAAAAGTTTCGACCTCTAAAAGGGTCTGGAATTCCATAAGGAACAATATGATAGAAACAGTAAGAATGAAATCATGGAACAACATCGATTGGGAGGCTAGGGACTCAAAATATTCCATCATGAAGGCATGGGGAATCTCAGGTACCATGCAATGTGGTGACAACCGAAATGGCATAAAAAGAGCTGGTGCAAGTGTGGATACCTGGAATCCTTACCCCTCGGGGTTTTTCAAGCTCAATTTTGATGGAGCTTCGAAAGGTAACCCAAGCCGAGCAAGATATGGGTGTATTATCAGAGATCACATGGGAAACATGCGAGAGTTCAAGTGCAACTTTGTTGGTAAAGAGACCAACAATGTGACAAAAGTTGAAGGCCTCTGTAAGGTTTCCAAATGGCTAAGGAGTATCGATATACCCCATTAATTGTCGAAGGAGACTCCTAGGTGGTGATACAAATGGAAACTAAAATCCTCCATGGTACCCCAAGTGGAAAGGTTACACACTCGTGGAGACTGGAAGGAAGATTGGAAAGGCTTGAGGAGAACTTAGACCCAGGGATGGCCATCATCTTTAACCACGTTAGAAGGAATGACAACAAGGTGTTGGAAAGGTTGGAAAACCTCGGGACAGAAACCCACGAAACAATTAAAGCCAAGGACTCAATCGAGGTGACGTACATGATATCTAGGGACAAGTGTATTGACCTCACACACCAAGACATGATGAGAGTCCATGAAATAGAGAGGGAAGGATAAGGGGAGGGCCTGAAACCTTCCATGTAAAGGCTGTTTTTACAGGCCAGTAGGCAGTGACATCAAGCGAAAGGTAGGTTGGCTTAAATTCGCGTAGTTTCATGATCAATGCATAGTCTTTCCAATAAATGGGAAAATGAGCAGAGATGAATGAAGGAAATGGAGGATCTGGGTTACTGCATGGGATCTATCTACTCAGGACTACAGAGCATGAACTAGACATCATAGCAAGGACAACTCTACTAATGGCCCATAATGGGAAGTTGTTATTTGGAGGTGAGCAGGGTAGCGAAAAAAGACACAACCGTAAAACTCGTATGTGTATATTCTTAGCAGTTATTGTGAGTAGAGGAACGTTGGGGATTCAACATATGGATGTCAATGAACGAAGGAATGCAGAGGATGGTATGGGAGCAAGAAGAGGAAGGATGAAGCGAGCGTTGGGGCCTAAGGAGGAGAAATATAGGGTGATCCGGGATCAGAAGAAATCCCTTTGGGAAGCTTGAATGTTTGAGCTTGGTTTTCCCAATGACATCCAAGAAAGCATTAATGCAAAGGAGTAGAAGTTATGGGCTGAATTAGATAGGGACTGTCACATGCCCCAATTTTGCAAAAACAATTTTATATTATTTGATATTATTTGAAGACAATATGTTAAATTTTATTCTAAGTTGTAATTGATAACTCAGCAGAGTCAAGGATATTTAATGTAATTCTGAATATTTTATTTATAAATAAATAAAGGAGGAGACAACAGCTTAGGAGAGCTGTTAAAAGAGTGTTTACTGGTCAAATTGGTGGAGGAGATTGGGTGGAGAGCAAACTAACATGTGGCAGCATCCTCAAACCACTTCCAACTGTTGCAAGTGGAAACCTCCCTACATTTGGGGTCATGATTCCCCAAGAAAGTGGAATCAGAGTAGGTGGCTCAATTAATGAAAACTGACCCAAAATACCTAGGCAATCTTTATAAAAATTCCCATTGAAGAGAGCTGAGGCTGCTCATTCTAGAGAAGTGATCATTCAGGTGAATGAATGTACTTCAGAGAAATTCAATGGAAGGGAATTGTGGAAAGTGTTTGAGGGGATAACCAGGCAGTACTCTAGCACAGGTAGAATGTTTAAGTAGATAAGAGAATGTTTTAGGAGATAAGATTGTGTATTTACAGACAGTAGAATAATTTTATTCATGTTAAAATATTAGGGAGGTTAAACAATGTTATGATATGTTTATATTTCTCTGTTTTCACCTAGTAACTGAATGAAATGCAGCAGAAAAACCACATTAGAGTTTCAATGTTTACATACAATTAAGTAGATAAACGAGCTACTAATCACATAGTTTATTTTCTAACAATATCAACTAAATCTAAGACTAATATTTATTATAAATTGAATAGGGTTATATTAAAACTACTTAAATTATAAAGAGTAAACTGAGTTACAGGATCTATGCTATATCTTTTCAAGAACTCTGAGTAAATTCTACCCGACAGTTTAGTAAATAAAAATAATGAAAATATAATTAATAACTAGTATAAAACTAAATATTTACCCATGTAGAAACTATTTTATAATTATCAAACAGGCTTATACCTGAAAAGGTAAAACTTCAGGGTCGAGAACCCTAACCAATTTATTTAATTATTATAAATAAAAACATTTATGCTGCAATCCATTTACATGAATAACTATGTAAAAAAACAATTAATCTCTTATAGACTGTTCACAGTCCTTTTTGAAAACAATGTATAGTTACAAGTTAAAAATATCACAATACACCTGTAATAATAATTTAACCGAATTAACAAGTAGCAGAACCTAATTAATAATAAGTTGAAGAACTTATTTTGATCAACTACGTGGAGCCACAGTGTTCTCGAAAATTGATTTAAGATCTGGATATCATCAAGTTAGGATTAAAGATGAAGACATCTTTAAAACAACTTTTAGAACTCGATATGGCCATTACGAGTTTGTCGTCATGCCATTCGGGCTTACTAATGCCCCAGCTGTTTTTATGTGTTTAATGAACAACGTCATGCATAAGTATCTGGATAAGTTTGTGGTTGTGTTTATCGACGACATATTAATCTATTAAAAAACGGAAGAAGAACATAAAGAACATTTAAAAATTGTTTTGTAAGAGCTACGAGATCATCAACTCTTTGCAAAGTTTAGTAAATGCGATTTCTTCAAGGATAAGATTCAGTACTTAGGTCATGTGGTGACTAAGGAAGGGATTTTGGTAGATCCCGAAAAGATAAAGGCGATCGAAGATTGGCTGGTTCCTAAGGATGTAGCCGATGTCCGATTCTTCATGAGAATTACCAGTTATTATCGTACGTTCATTGAAGGTTTTTCGAGAATTGCAAATCCGATAACTTCTTTATAGAAGAAAGGAAAGAAATTTGATTGGAACCAGAAATGCGAAGATAGCTTTAAAAAGTTAAAAACTTTATTAACCAGCGCAACTATTTTAAGAATAGCTTATCCAAATAAAGAATTTGTAGTGTGTACTGACGCCTGCAATGATGGTTTAGGCGGTGTTCTGACTCAAGAAGGGCATGTTATTGCCTATGAGTCTAGGAAATTAAAAATTCATGAAAAGAATTATGCAACTTATGATCTGGAATTAGCTACTGTTATACATGCTCTAAAGATGTGGTTTCATCACCTAATTGGCAGAAAATTTATTCTAATGACTGATAATAAATGACTAAAATATCTGTTAGATTAGCCTAATCTAAATGCTAGACAAGCTAGGTGGCTAGCTTTCCTAAGTGAGTATGATTTCGAAATTCAGCACATTAAATGTAAAGAAAATAAAGTTGTTGATGCATTAAGTAGGAATGCAAGGCTGAAATTCACAGCAGTTATCAACACTTATATAACAGATTTGGATGAACAGCTTAAAGCCGGGGTAGAACAAGATTAAATTTACCAAAACTTACAAGCTAAAACGAAATAAAATCCAACAGAAAGCTTAAGTAAAGGGTACAGTTTGAATGCAAAAGAATTTTTACTGTTTAAAGACAGAATGTATGTACCTAAAGTTAAGTTATTAATTTTGGATGAAATCCATAAAAATCCATACTCAAGTCATCCAGGTTATCAAAAGACTATAGCTATGTTAAGAAAAGAATATTTTTGGCCAAACATGAAGACTAAACTCACAAAGTATATTGCTAGGTGATTTGAATGTCAGCAAGTGAAAACTAAACATCAACACCCAGCTAGATTACTTCAGTCGTTGCCTATTCCTAGCTGGAAATGGGAGATAATTAGTCTCTATTTTGTTACCAGACTGCCTAAAAATATGAATTTAAATGATTCTATCATGGTAGTGGTCGATAAGTTAAGTAAAGCAGCCCACTTTATACCTGTTAAAACTATGTATAAAGTTGCAAACATAGCTGATATCTTTCTAAAGCAAATTTTTCGACTACATGGAATACTGAAAGTTTATAATCTCGGATAGAGATCCTAAATTTACAAGTAAATTTTGGAAATCTCTGTTTAAAGGATTAAACACTACACTAAATTTTAGTACTTCCTTCCATCCTCAAATAGATGGACAGACTCAAAGAGTAAACCAAGTATTGGAAGATTTACTAAGAATGTAGGTGAAAGACCAGCCATGTAAATGGGAGGATTATTTGCATTTGGTAGAATTTGCTTATAATAATAATTATCAAGCGTCAACCAGATTTAATCCTTTCGAAATCTTGTATGGAAGGAAGTGTAATACTCCTATCTCTTGGAGTAATCCGGTGGATAGATCAGTATTAGGTCCTGAACTATTAAAAGAAATGGAAGAAATTGTTAAGCAGGTACAAAGTAATCTGAAAATTGCGCAGGATTGAGAGAAAAGTCAAGCAGACCTTAAAAGAACTCCAAAGGAGTTTCAGGTAGGTGAACATGTGTTCATCAAGGTGAGGCCCAAAAATAACTCTCTGAGATTAGGTAGTTGTGCAAAACTAGCACCCCGTTACTATGGTCCATTTGAAATACTGTCCAGTATTGGACAAGTAGCTTATCAATTAGCATTACCACCAAATTTAAGAGTACATAATGTTTTTCACATTTCAGTATTAAATAAATATGTTCATGATGCTACTCATGTTGTTAACTGGAATGATGTACAGGTGGAACCAGAAGGAGATTTTCTGGTGGAACCGGACTGTATCCTCAGGCGGAGGGAGATCACACTTCAGAACTGCACCATTGGTTAGGTGAAGGTGCAATGGAAGCACCTTAGTCCAAAGCAAGCCACTTGGGAATTGGAAAGTAATATGCGGGATGCATATCCAATTCTATTCCAGGGGAATTCTGAGGACAAGGAATAAATAACATCGAGGACGATGTTATACTTTAAGGGGGTGTGTATGTCACATGCCCCAATTTTGCAAAAACAATTTTATATTATTTGATATTATTTGAAGACAATATGTTAAATTTTATACTAAGTTGTAATTGATGACTCAGCAGAGTCAAGGATATTTAATGTAATTCTGAATATTTTATTTATAAATAAATAAAGGAGGAGACAACAGCTTAGGAGAGCTATTAAAAGAGTGTTTACTGGTCAAATTGGTGGAGACTGGGTGGAGAGTAAATTGACATGTGGCAGCATCCTCAAACCACTTCCAACTGTTGTAGGTGGCAACCTCCCTGCATTTGGGGTCATGATTCCCCAAGAAAGTGGAATTAGAGCAGGTGGCTCAATTAATGAAAACTGACCCAAAAGACCTAGGCAATCTTTATAAAAATTCCCATTGAAGAGAGCTGAGGCTGCTCATTCTAGAGAAGTGATCATTCAGGTGAATGAATGCACTTCAGAGAAATTCAATGGAAGGGAATTGTGGAAAGTGTTTGAGGGGATAACTGCTGATTGATCTAGTGCAAATTTTAAGCTGAAAGATCTTGTTGTTGAGAGCAGAATGTTTTACTGAGATATTGAACTAGTCTACTGTTTCCATTCTCCACCAGTTCTCAGCCAAGAAGACCAGGAACAGGCTCGGGGGTCTTGAGGAAGCGTTGTTTGAGCGCTCTCCAGGAGATTGGTAGGGAGGAATGGCCTCCTAACACTGTTGTCATCTGTCTTAAACAAGTTTTACATTATTTTGTTTTACTGAGTTAGTATCTGAGTCTGATTGATATATGAATGTTAAAGATTTAGTTTGTAAAATGTTAGAATCTAGTAGTCTTTTTAAATGATTGAAGAAATGAACTTGATTTAGAAAAGTAATGTATTCGAATGGAATAATTTCTAGATGGTGTTTTTCCATACCTGGAAAACCAAGCAATACTCTAGCACAGGTAGAATGTTTAAGTAGATAAGAGAATGTTTTAGTAGATAAGATTGTGTATTTACAGACAGTAGAATAATTTTATTCATGTTAAAATATTAGGGAGGTTAAACAATGTTATGATATTTTTATATTTCTCTGTTTTCACTTAGTAATTGAATGAAATGCAACACAAAAACCATATTAGATTTTCAATGTTTACATACAGTTAAGTAGATAAACGAGCTAATAATCACATAGTTTATTTTCTAACAATATCAACTAAATCTAAGACTAATATTTATTATAAACTAAACAGGGTTATATTAAAAGTACTTAAATTATAAAGAGTAAACTGAGTTACAGAATCTATGCTATATCTTTTCAAGAACTCTGAGTAAATTCTACCAGACAGTTTAGTAAATAAAAACAATGAATAAAACTAAATATTTACCCATGTAGAAACTATTTTATAATTATCAGACAGGCTTATACCTGAAAAGGTAAACCTTCAAGGTCGATAACCCTAACCAATTTATTTAATTATTATAAATAAAAACATTTAAGCTGCAATCCATTTACATGAATAACTATGTAAATAAACAATTAGTCTATTATAGACTGTTCACAGTCCTTTTTGAAAACAATGTACAGTTACAAGTTAAAAATATCACAATACACCTGTAATAATAATTTAACCGAATTAACAAGTAGCAGAACCTAATTAATAATAAGTTGAAGAACTTATTTAGACAAGGGTTTCATTTCAGGAAAACCCTAGCTTGTATATTCCGAACAAGTAAGTTAATATTATAAATTACACACTACGACTGAGTTACAGTCTTTATAATAATAATATCTATTTATAAAAAGTATTTAGACAGTAATGTTCTTCATTAATAGTCAAATAGGAAAAAAAAAACCCTAACGTACACAGAGTCATAATTTACAAGATTACTGCAAAAACGAGACTGAGCTCGAAGTAAAATCTTTCTTAAGAACCCAATGTATTACATTGACAGGTCGTAAGGCTGAAAACTTAACCAAATTACAACCATTAGAGGAATTTTGGGGTCTAAAATGGGCCTCCTAAGGAAAATAATAAAATAATAGTTAAAATAATAAAATAATATTGATTAATTTTGGAGGAAGAAAGAAAAAAAACACTTTTTGTGTTCGTATTTTTGACATATCTCCCTGTGTTTTTACTCAAATTTCGATCGGGAGAGCTCGTTGGATGCGGAATTTGATTCCGCATCCAACGAGTACCCACACTCGAAATTTGAGTAAAAACACAATGAGATATGTCGAAAATATGAACAAAAAAATTAGTTTTTTTTAATGACAAATATGTCAATTCAACGATTATGGTTGACTTATTTTATTGAAATTCTATTGGTTCTTGAATTCCAACTCACAAAAACTTATTTTGGCACGTTTTCTTATAAGGCCCATTTTAGACCCCAAATTTCCTCTAATGACCTAGCTCGTGGTCGGTGTACCCAACATCGTGGCGTGGGTTTGAAAACAAAACTAACAGTCAAGTTATTAAAACCTTCATTTGTTGTATACCTTTTATAAGACAAGAAAAGGGTAATACAAGTCACGGCATCGAGGCCGGAGCCACTCTGCTATAGAGAAAGGGTTTAATAACGAAAAAACTAAATTTAAAACTGAATACCAAACATCCAAAGACTGGAGGAACCGGGGTCGTATTTTTCTTTCCAGCTGAAAACCCTTTCCCCTAACCATTGCCAAGAAGGGAGTTGCCACGTTTTAACCGGGGCTTACCCGTTGGTCAAGAGGTTAGCCAGCATTGAAGCAAATCCTTCCAAGCTTGTTTTCGAACTGTAAACCCACAAACAAATCCAAAGGGTTTAGTTAGAAGCTGTTAATTATGATATTAAAAACTGTAACTAGAAGTTTGCAACATTTATAAGATGAATTCTTTACCTGGAAGCAAGGAGGAATGAACTAGCACCATGAACAACATAAACCCTCGTGCTCACCTGAGACAGAGGCGACAAGGCTCACAATACATTCTACACCGATGACTGGAGTAGGAATAAGCTATGGCAATGGCCACGAAAGGAAACAACACTAAAAACTACTGACAGAGTAACACTATCCTCACGGCAGCGTATTGCAGGCAGAAAGAAAACTAAAAGTGAGCTGTAAATCTCTTCAACTTCACATTAGAATGACAACACTTCATTATTCACAAGATGGAGCTGTAAAACGAGGGCAAACGAGCCTCTTATGGCCGCAGTAAAACCAGACTGTGCAAAGACCAAAACCCTCAACGAAGAATGAGAAGTAGGGTTGCGTAGTGAGCTTTTAAATCATGCATTGCACAGTGGTGGATGTTCCACGTGCCCACCAATTTATTCAGTCCACAGTGGGTCGAGTTGTATAGTTTCCACTGCACTGTCGGGAACCAAATTATTGTTAATAATTTAAATAATGACCACAATGATAATATAATGTACAAAGTCAATACATATCATTTCAATGATAAACTATGAAGTCAATCTATGTTAAAGAACGAGGTTTTTGTTGTATCAATAAACCTTATATTATAAACCTTGGAATCTTCATTGGTAATGAACCAAAACATTTTATTGCATCGATATCCTTGTTTTATAAAGATCTTATAATCCTTCTTAGTAAAACATTTTATGAAGAGATCAATAGTATAGTAAAGTTGTTGAACATGAGTTGATAGTACCACTATTGACCTTTTCGTTTTATAACCATAAACGATGCATGTCTATGCTGTTAGAACTAGTTTATGCAAACACTAGTGGATAAGGAGCTAGTTTATAAATCATTACTGTGTAAATGAAAGTAAATAGTATTTACACCCTAGAACAACTCTTTCTTTTGAATGTAGTCTATAGTACTAAGACTAAGATAAACTTCTTGGAAGTACATTTGGTCTCCATAAGATACTAAAGCTCAAAATGAATCAAACCAAGGCTAGATTAGACTTGGTAGTAAAGAATAGTAAAACTATTCAAGAATAAATATAGTATCACTTGTTATTATAAATAAATAATATGATAATGTAATTTCGTCACATTACTTATGTCATGAATAAATTTGGAAGATAGAAATCACAACTTGATGACATTTGTGCAAATGATCATTTATAAATATAATACAATAATAAGCTAATAAAATTCCTCTACTGAAGCTCAATTAAAAGTAGAGCTGAGGGTTCTTTTGTAAGCTTGATCTTAGAAGGCTTTAGTTTTATTTCTATGCTTATAAGCGGTGTTTTAAATTTTAGAAATAATAACAGCAGTAAACTCTTATGTCAGTAAAGGAATTGTTATACAAATTCTGGAGCTCTATAAGTAACTTGACTAATAGCTGGAAAGAAGAATTGTCTGAAATCAAAGTCATACTAATGAAAAACATTGAGTATGGTAAGGTTTTTTATCTTTACAACATGAATTTAAAATACTGTCATAGTTGCAAAAAAAGTAAAGAAAAGATACTTTACCTCGTAGTACCCTTGAATTCTATTAAGCAAACTTTTACTCTAGCAGTATATTTATGCTTATGAAGTATATTTGGATTAACGCCTTAATAAACTCATACTGGTTCAAAATTTACCTGTCAAACCTGTAAGATCCAGAAATCCAGCTAAGTTAGCAATCGCTAAGTAAGCCCAGTTAGAACGTAACTTCTCACCTGCTTGACAAAATCAATCCATCAGTAAACTAGAAGTAAATGAATGCAGATCATACACTTAGCATATCAAAAATTAATGTGTATTAGTTTTTATATGTTTGAAGTTAATTTATTATTTATATTAACTGTCTCATTCTTTTGCTAGCCATTAGCGGTTATCAAACTGCGACTCTAGACAATTTATGTTACATTTTTGTGAAAATTTGGGGTTATGACAGGGACACCCTGCACGAGGAATGCCACAAAGCTGAAGATTGAATCTTGGACTTGAGAAACAATGTGGGCAGACTCAGCCTCTATGAGATAACCGTGGCGCTTTTCTAGGTAATGAAAAACCTTCTGGGTCGCACGATGTGGGAGAAGTAGGAGATGGGAGATGATGAGGAGCATCTTGAGCAATGGCAGCCAGAGATGAAGGATGATTCGAAGGCGCTGAACCAAAAGATGGGCGCTATCTTGTAGGATCTCAACATGGAGGCCCCTCTAGCGCAACCTACCCTGGTGACCCAACAGAATCCTGCAGGTGGCAATCTCCATGGTCGCATCTTGAATCTCGCTTATATTCTGTTGTAAATGCTTTGTGTGCTAGGGCTAGACACCTAAGGTCTCTGTGTTGATGTAATGCATAATATATGTATTATTATCAATATCTAAGATGAATAGGTGTAGTAGTTGCTTGAAGTTTACTGTATGGTCGGATCAGAATGGAGTAGTGTTAGCACCAAGTTTGGTCGGAAGTATATTATGTTGCAAGTTTGTTCCAAATCAGTCTGTCAAGGTAGTTTTTGGCCAGTAAGCTAGGCAATGAAGTTATCAAGAGGAAGTAGCATGTGCACCAGGATGTAATATGCTCTTTTCTATATAAGTAAAATCTCTTACTTACAAAAAAAAGGAATTAATGAAAAAACTACTATTAAAATAAAATTATAATTGTGTTAGATTTTGGAATCTATTCTCTAACTAGAGTTAGATTAGGAAGCATTCTATTTTTTCTAGTTTTAGACTTTGATTTTGATAGGAATGCAAAAAATATTTTTTGGGAAAAAATCCAAATTTTGAAGTGTGTTCAAATTGTGTTTTTGAATCTATAAATAGATTCAACACACTCAATATTGGTGGGAGCCATATTAAACAATTTCCATAGTTAATATATGATTCTAAAAATTTTAAAGATTTCCAACCAAACTCTAAAAAAAATACTAAAACATAATTAAAAATATAGAAGCAAAAAAAATGTAACTTGATTTATAAGGAGAGATGCCTGGAGTCTTGATGGACACAGTATACGGGTCAGTTCAAATGATTGTAAACCCACAAATCTAGTCTGAAGTAGAATGTCCACTTGAAAAGTGGATTTACCCTTTTATTTTTATTTTTTACTTTTTCCCAACTATTTTGGGTGACAAAGCAGTTGACAGATAGCCTCCGCACATGGAGGGAAAAAACGCCCTCGAGCATGCTCGAGGGCGCCCCTGAGCTCAATTTTCGCGCATTTCCAGCAGACCCACCTACAGCCTGGGCTTGCCTTCAGGCACCGATGCTTTCTGACGAAATTTGACAGCTACAGTACAAAACTGACAACTGAGGTTACCCTTTTTCCTTGCACTGTTTTTTTTCCGTTTAAATTACACTAAATTTTGTTGAATTTCTCCCCACAACTATATATGTCGGTCCTCCTTATTACGGCTTAGCAAAGGGAACTCGCTATGACTCCACCGCTTGAATTGAAATTGAAATTTACCCGCCCCCGCCTCCGCCTCTGCTTTCCAATTGCATGTGCACGAAGGGGAGTTTTTAGCCCAGCTGATGTCACGTAAGGGCGCCCCCCGGGGCGCCCTTTTTACCTCCATGTGCGGAGGCTAAGAGTTTTGATGCCTCCGATGACAAGGCAGTTGATAGAGTTTTTAATGGCATCCGTGAGAAATTAATGAAGACGACGTCACCTCACTGCGTTATGCAGAGCATGCAGGAGAATCATAAATGTTTTTAATATTTTGTTTCTTAATACTCCGCCCCTTCGAATAACATGAAAATTTGTCAAATTAAGTTCTACCCAAAGTTGATCTCGAATCGATTCCAATACTATAAAAATACGAGTTGTCTAAATAAGAGTTGTCTAACCAAGGGATGATTTTTTTTTTTTTTTTTTTTTTTTTTTTTTTTTTTTTTTTTCTCTGTTTGGATTTTATTTGTTCTTATAAATTTTAAATTTTTATGAATATTTACGTTTTATATCAAATACAATAAAAATACAATAAAAGTTACAAAATTTTGTAAATTAAATTCACTAAATTCCGATTGAAAATCAACCAAAAAATTATGGAAACCCGAAACCCAAAACTGAAACATAATCCAAATGTTATTCGCATTACCAAGTACCATGATATGCATAATATAATTTCTAAAAATACTTATTCCTAAACTTGTTGATCCTATATTTGTGAGAATTAATTTTTAAAATTAATTTTATAATAATAATTTGATTACTTAATATGGTAACATCAACATAGTCTTTAAAAAGTATACCGATATACATAATAATATTAAATATAAAAAATACAAAAATTAAACTAATATTAATATTAGAAAATATAAACAATTTAATATCAATATTGATTGATTAGGGGATTTATTTCAACTTTTCAACTTAATTGAGGTGAAGCTGAAGCTATATGTACTTTAAAGTAGCTATGAATGTTGCTAAATTATAGATGTAACTTTAATTGTTGTTTTGCTTTACTAAGACTTAATAATGGAAATTGTTGTCTTACTTTATTAAAACTTTTCTATTTGATTGAAGGGTAGGTGGTGAGTTTTCCTTCAATGAGGAAGGTTTTGCTTTCTTTCAGTTTCATCTTTTTCTTATATTGGCTTAGCATTATTCAAATATGGAGTGGTTCCCTCACTTTCATTGCCTTTCTTTTGCCTTTCTACCCTTCCTTTAGAGAGGATAAGTTACTTTTCAAGCCCAAATCTGCAACTCCAAGAGAGAGGTGGGTACCATTTTAGAAGGAGAAGTTGGTTTCTAACTCTAATACTCTGATGCTGACGGAATTAGCTTAACCACCTAACAAGCATCAACAATTTATCATCTAGCTAATAAAAAATGGTTTATCCCCACTCTCTATTTAGGCTTGCCTTTATGTCCTTCATGGCTTATTTGAGATGTAGTAGTCATTGTGGCAAAGCTGGTGCATGCTCACTTTGGATCCATTGAAATAGAACTTAAGTCTAGAGTCTTCTAAGTAGTTAAATCTCTACCATCCCCAAAAAGATGCCTAAATAGGCTATAAAAACATTTATTCTTTTTTTATTGAGTTTTAAGTAGACTATAACAAAATTTAGTCTATTTCTATTGAGTTTTAATTTTTTCTATAGACAATTGTAAACCACTACCTATCGTTGATGCAATGTCTAACTATCATTAATGCAATGTCCCTGACATTGCCACCTCAGAGCTCTTGTTTATTTATCTATATAACAAATTTTAATTCACCAACTTATAAAATAGATTTATATAAAAAAACTTATTTTATCAACTTATAAAGTAGAATTTTTTAATAAACTAATCTATATTATCGGTGTAGGATAACCCGTGCCTACAGGCTACCATACATGACTCCTCTCGAGACGGCATCAATGTAATTTGAAAGAATAAAAATGATCAAAGTTGCCGTAACACAAACTAGTGTAGTGTTTTCATGGTTTTGACGTGCACAATTATGATGATAATGCTTCCAATGCTCCACCTTTCTTTCATGAAAAATAGCTTATATCTATCCACTGCTCCACTTTAATTTGTTTCTCACGTGGTCTAATTATGAAAATTATGATATTGGTAATTATTGGGCCCAGGTCAGTGACCGGGAATCTATTAAAAAAGTACTTGCATATTTAGACTCCATAAAAATAAAAATAAAGTTTAAAATGAGGAAATGGCCTTCCGTGAATGGAAGGATCAAAATAATTTGCATGGTGAAATGTCATAAATCAATGGACATTTGGGTTTTTACTAATAATTATATTTACGGCCACTTCTAATAACTATATTTACTGTCACTTTCAAAACTAGTGACTGCCACTCTTATTAGATAACTTAGTCGTGATAAGGTTTTGCCATGTTGCAAAAACAAAAATTCAAATAAAAACCCTGAATCAATTACAATTTGGGTAAATAATGACTGTCTTCAACATTTAGACCAGGCTAATAATAACTGTCTTCACTTTTACTTTTGACAAATTTATTATTATAAATTTGACCACCTTGAATTTAAAAATATATATATACGGAGACATCAATCAAAACATCGATATCGCTATACCCTTCAACTATGAAGCTAGAATTCTTTCATTAAAAAAAAATATTAAAGAATTTAAGCAATGGAGAAATTAGTTTTTATTATATACTTAACAAACATTTTATTAAAAGAGTTACTCTTTAACTATGAAGCTAGAATTCTTTAAAAATTTATTAAAGAATTTAAGCAACGAAGAAATTAGTTTTTATTATATACTTAACAAAAATGTAACAAAATTACTTACTAAAAATAACACAAACCAATAATTGACACTCACCCACATTATTGCAATATACACCTACCAGCATTCATATTACCTACAACTAAAATTTAGGTTTGGAAACATGTTTTAAAGTTCAGCCTCTTAAAAAACTAACCAAAAAAAATTAATAACCACTTATAAAAATTAATGACAATTTATAAAAATGATCAAACATCAAAAAAATGCTTTTTCAAAAAAAATATTTAACTAAAAAAATACCACGTGACAAACAAAACGTGCTCAAATTTCAACACTGTATAATAAGGGCACTTCAAACTTTTTTTTGATGGTTTCAACTTTCGATGTATCACACCTTTCGAACTTTTTAATCTTCACGAGAAAGTGAAACTTTTTCGAACTTTGTAAAAGTGTGATGTATCACATCAAAATTTATTTATCATAGCTTCAAGTCTATTCAAACTTTGCAAATGTGTGATGTATCACATCTCCAAATCTTTTTTAATGATTATGCTTCTTTTCAAAATTTGGAATCTTTTTTGGCAATGCGACATGTCAGCGCTTTTCAAGTTTTGGAATGAGTTTTCACATTTGATATTTTGTAATATTACAAGCAACATTAAAAATTTCCGAAGGGTTGAGAGAATTGTAACTTGAGGTGATTCAAAGTTGAGCACGAGTCATAAAAAAAATTACATACATGTAATGATCAAAACTAAGATGATCTCAAACCATCTTGTTGGATGCTCCATTAAAGGAAAGAAGCACTTTTCATCAAATCAGATTATGAAAAAATCTAGGTTTTTAAAGGTAAAAGGACATAACAAGAGGTTATCCAATTTCTACTTTAGTTATATGACGAAGAAAAAAGTTGGAAAATTTGTTGTTTGCTCAACTATTGGCGACATTTTGGTTGAAACCATGAATCTTTATAGATGAGCTTAGTTATTAATAAATATATAAAAAGGCCTCAAGAAGGTAACAAATATCTTTTTAAAAGAATTTTAACTTAGTCATGGTTTCCTAGTAGAGAAGAATCTTAACTCAGTCATGGCTTTCCAATAGAGCTTTTCCTTCAAACCAACCATTGATTGAACTTGAGTAACCTATTAGTTAGAACTTAGAACCATAGTGTTTGATTTATGGAGTCAATTATCTAACTTCATATTGTGTTCTTATGCCATCATAATACCATGAAGCTGCTATGGATCGCATAAATTAAAAAATTTCTCATGTTATTTATTTTTGTTCTCTTGTGTCGCTCCACTGCTAGCGAATGTACATAGCCTCGATGAAGCCGCCTGTAATCACAATCATTTCTTCTCTGCCAATGAACATACATAACCCCACCAAAAAGATACATGCAGGTATCTTTTTAATTTCCCAAGCCTCTGCATTATGATTTTACTTTAAAAATAAATGGATGGGGAAAATCAACTACCCTTTAAAGGCATGCATGATGATACTTGTTATCTTAGAAATAGTTAAGTTTACCTAAGTGATCTAGTAAGTATCTTCCTAAACATACAATGTTGAATATTGTATTATCTTCTAACTAAAACTTTAGTCACCATTACTATGATTAGGAAAAACCTTGGAGATAACTAGTAGGTTATTCAATACTTTTAGTTTTTAGATGCTCATGGCTGGTTATCTAGCCAACTTGTGTCCTTCCACTATACTAAAATTCCATTTGGTATTTGTGAAATATAAGGTCAAAGTTTTGTGGGCCAGGGCATCAATTAATCTTCAAGAAAATTCCATGCTTTCATATTATTATTCTTAGAAAAATTCAGAAGAGTCATCGGATCCTTCAATGTAAACTCGTTAGGACTAAGGAGGAAGCCTAAATGGAAAGAGTTTCCAAGTAAACTAAAATATTGAAACTGAAATCAAGAAAGTAGTCATCAAATTAAAGTGCTAAAAGTAAATGGAAACCAAGAGTAACTTGAATGAATATAAAAGGAAATTAAAGTAAAGTATCAAATGAAAATTGTGAAAACAAATGACAAAACAAACTTGTTTATGTACTTAAACAAACAAACTGTTGCGTGTTTTATTATCTTAATTAATTCACCAAATATTTAATTATCGACCGGGGTTTGTAAACTTGGAGTTGACACATAATATACGCTAAGGTAGAGGGGTACCTAGGATGTCATAGAAATATTTTAATAAAGAAATGATCGAAAGATCTTTCAAAGTGAAAAACCGAGTCAAACTTCAGAAATACAAATACTAAGTTAATTAAACCTTACCAAAACCAATAGATTAGAGTAGTATGAATCTATACTAATCTACTCTATGAACAATAACTGAATATATATAAACAAAACTACTCTAAGAAACAAGACTTTTTCAAAGATAAACTATAGTTAAGCTATACATGCATTTAACAAACACTCAAAATTAAGCTGAATTATCTAGTTCTATTCCCCTGGAGGATTCCGAGGATATGCATCAAATGTGACGGGAACTGGAGAAGGTGTATCAAAATGACTTTCAAAGGTAACAAGGAAACTGAATGGGAGTAAATCTAATTTAACTTCTACAAAGAGATGCAAACTGAAAAGTGTTCAATTGCAAGTTATTGTAAACATTGTAATCTACTCTGTATTCATAAGTAAATGACACTTTAAGTATTTGAAATAGAATGCTGATTAACAACTAATCTATTAACAAGGAACCAAGAACATGTATGTCTAATGATTATTCTGAAATCGGAAACATGCAACAATTATGCTATCTTATGAAATATACTGATCAATACAAGTTTTGAGGAAATCAAAGCATATGTAAAATGACTTGAAAAATGTAATCTAGAAGCAAGTAGAAAACTTAATAAAGATATTTTATTTCTAAATCAAATCGTATTCTATAAACATCTTCATCAACTACAAAATAAGGAGAACAGATCCTATGCTAGAAATGATGATCAAACCATACAGAACTAATGTACGTTTTAGAGAATAAAATTAATAAGTTTAATTCTAAAATCAATCAAAATATGAATGAAGTAAATTAAACTAGGAATGCAATTGACAAGTTCTAAAGCAATAATTAATTAATAAATTAGAGATAAAAGAAACACAATTCAAAAACAAACTAAAGCAAAAAGAAATGAAAGCTAAGAATCATTATGGATCTTAATGGATACTTTATGTGATTCGAAATAAGGTCCTGGTTATATATATGACTACTGGTTAACTACAGAAAATAATACAATTCGAAAACCTGAGAAATTGAACTTTAAACAAGCATAAAACAAAGAAGGAAATATTAAAATCCTAACGATAGTACGGATGACAATATGGAATGACGGTCCGAATGACAGTTTGAATGGTGAAAAACAATGTAAATTACGAAATAGGCAACTTAAATGATCCTGACACTAACTGGTTTATGCATATGAGGCTATAGTGCAGAAAATACAGTAACTAAGCTATTTAGCAATTGAAATAACAGAAGAGCAACTATGCTAATCTATATCTAAGGAGAGAAATTATTTCCTATTGTATAATAAAAAAAACTAAAAGATAAATGAATTTAATCTACAGCTACAAAAGAATTAATAGAGTTGAACCTAACTATGAGCTAAGCCTGAAACATTTAAACTAATTAATCTCTAGCTAATTGCAAATGTAAAATTAGAGAACAAACTGAAAGAAAGGCTAGAAGTAATTATGCACGACCGGTCACTTTAAATTCTGCAAATATAAACTATATCAACAACAACACATAGATTATATTAATAATAGAAAATATACATTCAGGAGACAAAACAACATCAACTTACAGGAAAATCAAATTACATACAAAGATTTAAAACATAAACTACTTATCTGCAAAGGGAGATAACATAAATATACACAAGTAAGACCTCTGGTTGTTGAGGGGCCCTTCTGAGCAATCAGGGGCTGTGTCCAAGTCAATCAATCACTCATAGAAGAGGAAAACATACATCCATGGCTGAAATAGAATTTTATTAAACTTGGAATAGAGTTTTACAGAGTTTCTATGCCGACAACTAGCTAGCTAGTGACTCTCGTCTAGAGATGTATTTTTATAGTTTTGCAAGAGAGGAGCACGTCGACCCTTTCAGTGGTTGACCACTCTAATAATAGGCAATCTTAACTGCTGAGGAAACGGTTACATAACAGTTTACGACAACACACAAGCTGTTTTCCTAATTCCTTGGGTGTCGATTCTCTTTGCGCGTGCAACTGATGGGTTGATCTCCTTTGACGTGGGAAGAAAGTGTGGTGTCGAGCTGAGCGAGCAGGAGCTCGAATATTCTAGAGCAAGGACTCTCGCACCAAGAGGAACACATGGCCAATAGAACCATGAGATCGTTTTTGCTTTTAATGCCCTGGAATATTCCAACCAACAAAGCCACGGGTATGAACGGAGGGTTGTATAACAGTTTGAATGCAACTGTGTGTCTTTGGCATCAATGTGTGTCTAAGTGGAGGTCCATTTGAAAACCATATCCTACAAAATAAATTCTATATGCCAAGCACATCTAAAAATGTCAAATGATTGTTAATAAAACCATAAAATAATGAAAACTAACCAAGACTTGTGTGATATTCAAATATATTCATACCTGGGTTTAATTGATAGTCTGAATGGAAAGAAGTATGCCAAAAAGTGACAAAAGTAATGCCGACAGAGCAATTCATCAACAAAAAATAATGACAAATTCATGCATCAACACTCTCCCAAACTGGAGAGATGTGAGGTCCCACTGAGAAAAACAAACAGGAAGTTAGGAAGAAGGCCGAGCTGCAGTAGCAGCTTTCTTCGACTTAGTAGAGGGAACACTAAATTTAGATGTCAACTTCTTGGTTTGTGCCTTCAGAATGTTGTGCCTCTCTTGATGAGAGTCACGCGAAGAGGTTATGGCCTTATTGAGATCTTCAACAGCCTTGACTTGAAGACGTAGATCCTTGTTTTCCTTACGAAGATCAGCAATCATCTCGGAATATCTTTTATTTTGGCTTGTTGACTGTGCTAACTCTTGAGTCAGTCAATTTATTGTTTGCTGATTCAGAGTAAATGGATTTGCAGGGAACGTGGAAGCTTGAGGAGGACTCAAATTTCTAGATGGTGCTTCAAGGTCAATAGAAGGGACTTGTTATTCCGGACCTGTGCCTTGAGCAGATGCAAAAGCGAGCTCAAAATCAGAGGCTTCGAGCAACTCAACTGAAATGCTAGCCAATGTAAATAGGGGCGAGTCAGAAACGAGTTCATCCACCTGGGTGATCGAACTGTCTGGATGACCGAACTGAAGGATAGGCTAAATGGTGGTTTGGATGTGGTTCGCCTTCCTGTTCTTGGTGGGTCTTGTGAAGAAGATGGAAATTCAGTGGTCACAGGGTCGAAAGAGGTGGGCGAATGGCCATGCTTACTTGGTCCTGAAGTATCTTCATCAATATGCACTACCTTAGTGCTTTTCGTTCCTTTGGGAGGGGTTTGATTTGGTTCACGGTCACAGGTGTGCCGAGGACGCTTTTGGTAATTTAGATGAGGGTTCAATACCTTAAATACAAAATTTTCCCAGGTTTGGCCCCTCTCCTTAACTTGATGAACGATTAGGAGCTTGATAAGACTATGGTGGTACAGACTACCCATAGGGTTGACCTTATTTTTCTTGACCTGGTTCGACATCTTCTCCAAGCTCTTAAGGAAATAGAACGAAAAATTAAGAAACTGTTTGTTGACAAAAAGTGCCAATAATCGGAAATGGCAAGCTTTAAACACAGTAAACTTACCTTCGCAAGTTATGAGGCAAATGATAATGGCCAAAGGATTAAGATATTCTGGCTTGACCCATTCTTTGTGAAACCATTTTGTACCCACAACATGATGATAATTTGGCTTGAGAGAGAAATCATGGAATGATCGAGGGAGGAAAAGATGTTTGTGCCAATGGGAACCTTCCATCAAAAGATTGGTAGCTACGGAAATGGACTCTTATGTCACTGGAAAAGTGAGATAGCCAACCCTAGCCACCTTACTGTCAAACCCTTTTATGAATAATAGTGAAATTTCCTCATCATATCCTTGTAGAAGGTGGAGGAATGGGTTCCACCCTACCCGAAAGAAGATCTCTCGGCATTCTTGGAACTCTGGAATCCGAAACAAGTCCTAATAACTCTCAGGCTTGAGGCAGTAAGGCATTGTTAAGCAGAGGCAGAAGTGCAGGGGCTTGTAGAGGATACAAAGGAATGGCGTCTGGATGGCTCCATGAGGACGAAGGTAAGCAAAAACGAGGGTAAGGATCGTGAGTTTTAAACTCGATTCGCTTAGGCATCTTGAACGATTGTGAGATCATGATTTTGCACGCTTGAGCAGTCATGTTAGGGTTCAGTACTTTGAATCGTGTGCCCTAATAATTATTTTGTATGGTTATAAATTATTCAACCATTTCCAAAGTCAACTTTGGATAGGTTGAATGAATTATTCATTATGGGATTTATAAAATGCATTTAAAAATCATAATGACTTCAATTAATGGAATGACAGAACACCTAACAATTTCCGCATATGACTTGATGAGAGGGTAAGGGTAATAATAATCGAAAAAGATCCTAAAATCATATCATATCAACATGGAGTTAAACGATTTGTTGGATGAGGTCGAGGTGAGTCCTAATGAAATCGTAGTGTTTTTGTGAGCATAAGAATGAGACCTAATAGTCATGGAAATGGTTTAGTTGATTAAACTCTTTGCCCATAATTAAAACTAAAAGAAATTAACACCTTGACATATTTAATCATGTTGCTATAATGTTATGGTTTCATTCGGATCATCATTTGGCACTTCATTCAGATCGACATTCGACCCTTACATTGATTCTTCATATGGACCCTCTGTGCAAAATGCACTTTGCTGGATTTGAGTGCTGCTGATTATGCAGTGAATTTTTCTGGGCTGCCATCACACAAAAGGATGATGTAAACCAACTTCCTTGAAACTTTAGTTGTGCTCTTCTTTATTCGTCATGGATTGGAACAATATTCTGCTACTTGCATTATCCTGAAAACACCTATCATTTTGTTAGAGATAAATGAATCTTTTTATAAATAATCAGAAAGTAAAGACACTTCTAACCTTCCCCCAAACCAAAAATATGGAGTGTCCTCAAGCCATCAAAGAAAAACTGATTGATTTCCAATTAATAGTTTAACAAATAATTCTAAAATGTTGTTATTATTTTCATAAGAAAAGAAATACTACCTAATAAATGGAGATGATTCAGATATGTACATTCATAAAAAAAAATAGTGCTTAGGAAGACCATATGAATAATGATAGTACAATTGATGTGAGAAATACCATAGGAAAACTAGTCATCTTTGACTCATTTTAAAGATCTCTTGTCATCCGAAGGATATAGATAAAGTTCACCCTGAATTTCATGAGATTTCTATAGTTATGGGTCCCATTTCTAGGATAATCATATCCTAGGTATTATTTGAATTAGATGACAAGGTCCAAGCCCAACTTATAGCCATTCTGGCTTACATATGTATTTATATACTCAGGTTTTTTTTTGGGTTAGATGAGTCATGTGTATAGTAATGCATTAACCAGATCTCCTTTACCCGATATTTCCCTGCTGCCAGCAAGCCTGTTCAGTACCCCGATAGGTTTATCTTGGTATCATGCAAGCATAGCCCCGCTTCCAGTGAGCCTGATCAGTACCCCGATGGGTTTACTTGCATTTACTGGGATTCCTTGTTTAAGATGTTACTTAGCATGGACCCGCTGCTATTAAGCCTGTTCAATACCTCGATGGGTTTGCTTCGTATAATGAGTTTAGTATGTGGAATTTGGTTGGTAATAGAGCGTTTTAAGCCTGCTAAACACATAATTCAAATTTTTATAACGAGCCTTATGAATAACTTTATTTATAATAGCCTAAATTATAGATCATGTCAAAAGAGAATGACTTAAAGCTGTTCCTTGACCTCAGTCTGTCTTTTTCATAAAAGATCAATAATGTTCCCCACAAGTATAAATTTCACTTACTCTTGGGTTACCTCAAAAAATGCTTAAGAGACAAGTTTTGATAATGAGTCTGGGATGAATTAATAGTCCATAGGTGTAAGATAGAACCTTGGAAAACATGATGATTAGAGTAGGTCTTAAGCAACTGTTCTAATGATAAATATCAGAAATGTGCATGTCTGAATCAAATACCATATGAAGGAACATGAAATTAACAAGAAGAATCATAGAAGAAGTGGTTAGAAATGATATAAAGAACATTTTAACTTTTTGCTATAAATTTCAATTTTCAACAGTAATCAAAAGAGAAGGAGATAGGATGCATTATGAGTTTTTTGGAGCACTTCCCTTTCAGATAATATTTTATGAGATGATTATAGAGATAAGGTTCTTGTAATCAAACTGCAAAACCACTTGTTATATGATTCAAATTTATTCATAACAAAAACATATGCACAAAGAAAAGTCACATGAAATTTATCAAAATTAGGGAAAGGAAAAGAGTCTTCCTGTTTTAATTGAAAAAATTCCATAAGTTGGTCATTAGCATGAATTCCCTGTATAAATGCAATCAACTTGTTAGAAATGACTTTTATTTATTTGAAGAAACAAAAGTATATCTACATATAAACAAATAAAGATAACCCAAAATAATTTAAGAACCAGGAGAAGGAGGAATGACTTCCTCTTCAACCAACTCCATCTCCTTCCGCTATAAGGAATTTTGCACAAAATCTTGTTTAGATATTGGTCGATGATAAAGTCTAAGTCTATGTCCATTTACAATGAAGGAAATTTGTGAACCTTCAATTGTCTTAATTTCTACCGACCCATTATCAAAAGCTGTAACTACCTCATATGGACCCATCCAACGGGTAGTTAATTTTCCTTTGAAATTTTTATACCTTGAGTCAAATAGTAATGCCCAATCCCCGATATTAAACTGATTTTGTTTAATAAATTTATCATGCCATTTTTTTCGTTGATTTTGTATCAACATTGTTCTTTGGAGTGCATCTTTTCTAATGTCATCTAACTCATTAATGCCTCTTCCAAATCCATGCCTAATTGTACAACCATATGAAAAGTCTCAACTTGGAATTCGATTGGTAAAAGAACTTGTTTCCCATATACCATCTCATAGGGTGTATGTCCAGTAGTGTTTCTCCATGTTATCCAATAGGCCCACAAGGCCTCTAGGAGTCTATCTACCCAGTACTTATGATTTAGTTGAATGGTTTTGGTTAAGATAGCTTCCAATACCTTGTTTGTCGATTCTACTTGGACATTAGCCCATGGGTGGTAAGGCGAGGACTTACAATGTCAGATGCCATACTTTGTGGTAAGTTCTTTCATCAATTTGGAAGTGAATTGAGAACCTTGGTCAGTGATAATTTCCCTAGGCACACCAAACCGAGTAAATATCTTATCATATATAAATTCTACCACAAATTTCTCTATGGCTCGAAACAAAGATTTAGCTTCTACCCATTTGGTGACATAGTCTGTGCAAACCAGAATATACTTCTTTTTGCGAGACATGGGAGAGATTAGCCCTACAAAATCAAGAGCCCATTTCTCAAAAGGCTCAATCATGACCTGAGGTTGTAAGGGAAGCACATTAGATGACGTAGGTCTACCCATTCTTTGGCAACTGTCACATCCTCTAACATAATTGGCAGCATCCTTGAAAATGCTTGGCCAGTAATATCCAGAATGCAATACTTTGTATGATGTCTGCTTGTCAGAAAAGTGTCTACCACATGGCCCATCATGGCATGCATCGAGGATTTCTGTCATCTCATCCTCTTGTACGCATCGTCTAATAATAAGATATGGGCCAGTATGAAAAAGGTCATTGTTAACCCAAGAGTAGTTAAAACTATGAACTATAACTTAACGTTTTTCGTGTGGAGACAAGTGGTTTGGTAACTTCCCAGTTGATAAATAATTAGCAATGTTTGTAAACCAAGGAGTTTGAACAGACACAACAAATGGATGTTCATCAAGAAACGCATCATCAACGGGTTTAGCACTGTCATCATGTTGAATATGAGAGAGGAAATATGCTACCAAAATCTCTCGACCAGGTCGATCAACGACGATGATGTTAAATTAATAGAAGAAGCCATCGGGTTACCCTACCATTGGTAATTGGTTTATTCATTAAGAATCTAATGGCAGAGTGGTTCATATGTACAAAAAATTCATACCCTATAATGTAATGGCAAATTTTTTTGATAGCATAGACTACTGCCAAAAATTCTTTTTCAGTGACAGTGTAATTCAGTACGGCAGGAGTCAAATTCTTGCTAACAAAGTAGATGGAATAAGATGCTTGGTATTATTTTGACCTAGGACTCCTCCTATGGCGATGCCAGAAGCATCAGTGGATATATGGAAAGGAAGGGACCAATCCGGACCCCTAAGTATTGGTGCCATTGATAACTTAGCCTTTAAGACCTCAAAAGCACTTTGACAGGATTCACTCCATTGGAATTATGCATCCTTCATAAGCAACTTAAACAATGGTGCAAATATTTTAGTAAAATTTTCAACAAAACGTCGATAGTAGCCTGCATGACTAAGAAATCTCCTTGCCTCCTTTTCAGTTTTTGGAGAGGGAATATTAACAATTACTTCTATTTCGGCAGGGTCTACCTTGACCCCTTGTGAAGAGACATGATACCCCAAGACTAGACCTTTTGTTAATAACATTTTACATTTTCATGGCTAAGGGCTAGGTTTGTCACTTGACATCGGATCATGACCTTTTCAATATTATCAGGAGCCTCCTGAAAGGTATTACCATAGGCTGTAAAATCATCCATGTACGCTTCTACGCAGTTGTGTATAAGATTAGTAAAAATTCCTAAGACTACCCTCTGAAAAGTGGCAGCTGCTTTACACAGACCAAATGCCAAAACTCTATAGGAATATGTCTCCAAGGGGCAAGTAAAAGTAGTCGTATCTTGATCCTTAGTTGCTATCAAGATCTGATTGTATCCACTATACCCGTCAAGAAAAAGAAAAGTATTGTTTGTCGGACAGGGTATATAGGACTTGGTCAATAAAGGGCAAGGGAAAATAGTCTTTAAGTGTAGCCTTATTCAGCTCTCGAAAGTCAACAAAAATACGCCATTTCCTCATGACTTTCTTTGGGACTACCACTAGAGGAGACACCTATTTACTATATGAGATTGGGTAAATGAAACCAGCATTGAGAATTTTTTGTAACTCCTCTTTAACTATGTCCTTCAAAGCAGGATTCATCCTCCTCTGAGGTTTCCTTATAGGAAACATACTTACATCCATGTAAATATGGTGAATACAAGTGTCAGATTGTATACCATTCATATCATTGTATTCCCCTACAAATGCTCCAGTTTGACTTCTAAGGACTTCGAGCATCTTCTCTTGTTGGTTTTCACTTAACCCTGTGTTTATGTGTAGAAATTTTCCAGGGCTGACCTCACAAGGTATGGTATAAGACCATGTATGCTCTTCAATTGCAAAGACACATGATGCATCCACAAATTTTGAGAGGTCCAAATTCTCTTGAAACTCATCTCCAAAAATTTGATCGAATTGAACGAAAGACTGAGGGAAATCTATACAAGTTGTTGAAGAAACAAATTGATTTAACACATTCTCAGTAGTATGCTCCTGAAGTGCCCAGGAGTAATCACTAGGAAGGGAAAGGTATTCAAAATTTTCATCCCCAAAATAACAATCTAACCACCACAAGTTTTCAGTTACTGGTAGTGCTCGGGGATATAAAACGATTTTCTACGTAGACAACCCATTAGAAATGGTCATTTCCCCATCCCTACATCCTATAAAGGCATTAGCAATAGCTAGCCATGGTCGTCCCAGGATAATAATATGTCCTTTAGAAGGATCATTTGATTCTACAACCACTAAATCAATGCGATATTCCCATGAAGCTACCGATACAGTAATTTCATCCAGAACTCCAGCACGATTTACCATGGTGCGGTCTGCTAGTTCTAGGATCGTAGGAGTAGGTCGGAGAAACCGTCCCAATTGTAAAGTTTCTAAAACTATGGTGTTCATCATATTAATATCATATCCTAGATCAATGAGCGTATTTCCTATGGAAATATTATTTACAATAACAGTTACTACCGGGATCCCTAGATTTGTATATTTTGCAATTCTAGATTGGTATGTCATATGGCAAACATCTCTCCTATAACATGAATTGTGGGGGGGTATTTTTGTTTATTTCATGGTATTTTAATACATAGTTCCTTTATCACCTTGCTGTAAATTGGTATATCCTTAATAGCTTGTAATATAGGAATTTTGAGACAAACATTTTTTAGTTCATTTAAAATATCATACTTAGGATGAATCACAGGTTTTTCTATCGCTAGTCGTTCTGGAAATGGAGGGGTTTTTTGTTCTTGAGTTGGTTCTTGCTGAGGATGGGTATGCACTGGAATTTTTGAAATATTCACATCCTTTAAAATAACGTCATTCATGACTTCATTGGTATCTTCTTCTTCTTCATCCTCCTCATGAATGATGACTAATGACTTGGGTTTG
>LPNX010998317.1:283204-306349 GCA_001517045.1 Pseudotsuga menziesii | reverse complement strand
TTCTTTAATGCAGCTTAAAACCTAACAATTATTTTGTCTCATAATCAATAACCATCAAACACATGAAATGGACAGAGACACAAAATATTCATGAGGAAACCCATAAAGGGAAAAACCTCTTCTTCTTATGGATGTAAAGCAAGCAAATTTAGTTACATCATGTTTTATCTGAGCAACAACTCAAATGAGGCTACTACCTCAGGAAACTGCCTCTTTATTTTCAGCTCATACTGAAAGACATATCCTACTGCCTGAATGCAAGCTTCAGCCTACTATGAGACTGTCAGTATCCCTAGAACCTCCCTTCCTCCCTGTAATATAGGCACCAACTTGTTTCATATACTTTCAAACCAAAAATGTTACCTTTTCAGACCCAATCTGTATCAAATATAAACTTTTAAAAAGAACACATTCTATCACAATTTCTCTATCAAAACAATTTCAGTCAAAAACCATCTTGTCAAGAACATCTCTGTCAAAAATAGCCTCTCTCTGTCAACCAACTTATCTCTGTCAAACCAACAGTCCGTCTCAAACTTTCTTCACTTATGTAGTAAGTAATGTATTCAAAATTAGCTTTAAAGCTTGTAATTGATAATATGTATTATTTCAATTCATTTGCATCCAGTATCGGATTGATCTCATTAACATTTTCAGATCTCTGCTTTTTGTTTCATTCATTTTACTAGATCAATCTACAATTACATGAGTACCCAGAAAATGGATTTAATTTGTAGAACTTGCAATATTTCTTCTGTACAGTACACATACTCAACTTATACAATACAAATTTCCAAAGAGAAATTTATCATTTGGTTCATCAATAAAATCCAATTCATACCAATGTTTCTTTAATCAATGAAGTCAACCTGTTCATAGTTTTCTTTATTGCTCTGTGTCTTTCTTCATTGCTAGCATTTCACCAATCTGTGTCTTCTCCATTAATGAGTAATTTCACTGCTCTGCATTCTCCTATTCCAATTTGCTCTTATTCATGACAGAGTATTCATTTATGTTTTTCACCGCCCTGCTTGCATATACAACTCCTTTTATCTTACAATGCATACCATAAACAGTTAGATATGGTTATCTTTAACTGTATAACCGATTCAAGACAGAGAATAAAAAACGTTTTGGCCAATACGTTAAAACCTTAACTGAAAATTTTGGGTAGCATTAACCATTTCATTTAGCAGAAATTCATTTTTTACCTCATGTTAAAAACAAACTTTGGAACTGTATTTCTTGATTTATTGATGGAAATTGGAACCATGATTGACACGTTGGAATCAAGTGTTTGATACTCAACGATGGATAACAAATCATTTTAGCCACAACAAAAAAACTCAAACTAATTGCTAATGCCCATTTCTGTGAACACAATAAACTTTATGTCTGAAGAAAAGAATTTCTGTCTCATTCACGATTTCTATTGCATTCCCAGATTTCTGTGTCATTCACAAATTTCTGTCTTTGGTTCTATATCCCATTCATGGTTTTTGTGTTATTCATGGATTTCTATTACATTCACGGATTTCTGTCTTTGGTTATTTCAAAGAATAATATCTATCAAATTTTATTATTCTTTTGAATTCATGTTATGTATTTGCTAGTAGAAATTATTTACATCAATGACAAACAAACTCATTCAGACCAACAAAATCCCCCTTTGTCATTGATGGAAAACATATACATATTCTCCCCCTTTTACATCGATGGCAAAAGAACCAAAATGCATGATCTGAGAACTCTCCCCTAACCAAAACACCTGTGAAAGCTGTAACCAATCAGTAACCAAAACTGAACCTGTCAATAGAAGTCTATCATTGAAAATCTGCAAATTTGACTTGTAATTAAAACTGGTTGAGCATCACTTTGATAACAAAAATGTGAGAGATTAGATACAATAAATACCTAATTGTTCCCTGATATTTTCAAATTGTTGTTGAGGCAAAGTCTTAGTGAATATATCAGCAATTTGACAATGTGTGCTAACATACTCCAACTTGATAGAATTGTTTAAAACCTGCTCTCTGAGAAAATGAAACTTAATTGGAATATATTTTGTTTTTGAGTGCATAACTGGATTCTTGGAAGTGCTGATGACACTTGTATTGTCACATAAAATAGGAACAGGATCATCATATAAGTGACATGTATATCTGTTAGCATTTGTTTCATCCATAGTACTTGTGTGCAACAATTTGCAGTAGCAATGTATTCTGCTTCAGCAGTAGAAAGGGATATTGCTGATTGTTTCTTGTTTGACCAACTTACCAAGCATCCTCCCAGATACAATGCTTCCCCACTTGTGCTTTTCCGATCATCTACACAACCTGCCCAATCTGCATCAATAAAAGCATATAAATCAAGATTGTTACCTTTGGGATACCACAAGCCATAATCTGTTGTTCCTTTTAGATATCTAAGAATCCTCTTAACTGCAAGCAAGTGAGAATATTTTGGAGATGATTGAAACCGAGCAACCTGACATACTACATTCATGACATCCAACCTTGTAGTTGTTACATATAAAAGACTACCAATCATAGATCTGTATATTTTCTGCTCAACACTCTCAGAATCATCTGTGTTACTCAACTTACATCCAGTAACCATGGGAGTTCCTACTGGTTTACAATCTTCCATTTGAAATTTCTTTAGCATTTCATTTATACATTTGGTTTGAAAGATAAAAATTCCTTTATCAGATTGTGAAATTTGGAGGCCTAAGAAAAACTTTAATTCACCAAGCATAGACATTTCAAACTCATTCTGCATACTTTGTGCAAACAGTTTGCTAAGCTGATCATTATCACTCCCAAATATAATATCATCTACATATATTTCAACAATAATAAAGCTAACATGTTCTTCTTTAATATAAATATTACTGTCAGTGTTACCTTTTCTGTATCCTTGCTGCCTTAAGTACTTATCAAGTCTAGAATACCAAGCTCTTGGAGCTTGTTTTAGCCCATACAGAGCCTTTTTCAACCTGTAAACATGATTTATTGCTTCTTATACCTCAAACCCATCTGGTTGTTCCATGTAAACTTCTTCCTCTAACTCACCATTTAAAAATGTAGATTTTACATCCATTTAATAAACTTTAATGTTCAAAATCAGTCTAATGGATTCCATTCTTGCAATAGGAGCATATGTTTCTCCATAATCTATGCCTTCTACCTGTGCATACCCTTTACAAACCAATCTAGCTTTATTTCTAGTTATGTTGCATGCTTCATCCAACTTATTTATGAAAACCCATTTAGCCCCAATAACATTTTTATTTAAAGGTCTAGGAACCAATTCCCATGTATTATTCTTTTCTATTTGACTTATTTCTTCTTTCATTACTTTCATCCAGTTTTCATCATTAATTGCTTCTTGAACATTCTTGGGTTTAAATAGTGAGAGTAATGATACATGTTCTTGATTGGAAGTAGATTCTTTCCTTTTGCTTCTAGTTTCAACACCTGTATTTATATCATCAATGATTTGTTCTTCGGGATGATTTCTTTGAATTCTTTTGCTTCGAGTCTTAGATGGAGTTGATCCCTGTAATAAAGTAGGAATCAGATTTTCATTTTTAACTAATTTAGTTTCCTCTATATCACTTGATTCTTATTCCATTTTCAGTTTGTCATATATTTCATATATCTGTTTATCTTTCTTTTCAGTTTTGGATTTAAAAAATGAAGATTCATTGAATTTTACATCTATGGATTCAATTTTCTTCAATCTGAAATTGTAGCACTTATAAGCTTTTCTTGAGCATGAATATCCAACTAAAATACCTTCATCAGTTCTAGAATCCAACTTTCCCATATTTTTATCAACTCTCTTTATGTAACACTTACTACCAAATATTCTAAAGTGTTTCATACTTACTGGTCTACCTTTCCATAACTGATAAGGTGTCTTGTTACTATTACTTCTCAACAAACTGCTATTTAGTATGTGCACAGTAGTATGAGCAGCTTGAGGCCAAAGTATATTACTTAGTTTATATTCATTTAACATTGTTTTTGCCATCCCCATAACAATCCTATTTTTTCTTTCAACAACACCATTTTGTTGAGGTGTTTCAGTAACCGAAAAATGTCTTTTGATACCATTATCATCACAATACTTATTGAATTCTTTAGAAACAAATTCTCCTCCATTGTCTGATCTTAAGCATTTAATTTTCATGTCAATTTGATTTTCAATCAACTCTTTGAAAATTTGAAAACAATTGAATGTTTTAGACTTCCTTCTTAACAGAAACATCAAAGTCATTCAAGTAAAATCATCCACAAATAATAGAAAATATCTTTCACCATTTAATCCTTTTGTCCTCATAGGTCCACAAACATCAACATGTATTAGTTCCAAAGGTTTTGTTGTAGAGTATTCTTTTGTTTTACACTTTACTCTAGTTTTTTACCATGTTGACATTGTTTGCAAAGAGAGTTGGTTATATTCTTTATGAAAGGTAAATCTCTTATTGCTTCCTTTTTGTTTAACTGAATCAGACTTTCAAAGTTAATATGCCCAAGCCTTTTATGCCATAACCAATTTTCATCTTCATTCCCAAGATAACAATCTTCTTTGTTCTCATCTAGTATGTAAATGTTGCTTGGTGTTCTTGTAGCTGTTCCAACTAACCAATTTGTTTTGACATCCCTGATTTGACAATTTTTAGAATAAAAAATCATATAATTCCCTTTATCACAAATTTGACTTACACTTAACAAATTATGTTCCATATCTTCAAATAGTAAAACATTTTCATCCATAATATTTTTATTATTCAAACACACAGTACCTCTTACAATTATTCTAGCTGATTGTTCATTTCCTAAAGTAAGTGTCCCTTCTTTTCCTTCATCCAAAGTAACAAAATTTTGTTTTCTTCCTATCATATGTTTAGAACATCCACTATAAAAACACCATTTTACTTTATGATCAGTCTGTAAATCTAGAGTGCATTTTTCATATTCCAGATGATCACTTTTATTTTTCCAAGATCTAGTTTTCAGATTGGCGTAATTAGACTCAACAGATTTATGAAAGTTCATTGGATAGTTTCTTGATACATGTCCAAAATTATTACACCTATAACATTCAATTTCTAAACTTAAGACATCAAATCTGTTATAGGAATTATTCACATTGTTCTGAACGATTCTATCATGCCTTCTTCCATAGTCAAATCTAGATTTGTCATGGTTGTTATGTGCAATTATGTTTCCTGAGAATGCATTACAAAAAGCAGCTTTATGTCCATACTTGTAACAAAAGAAACAATAGCCATTAAACTTGTTCTGGTACTTGTCATAACTTCTTCTATGTACTGTTGGAGTTTGATTTTCTTTTTGCTTTACTGATTTCATCTTATTGCTAGTGTTTTTCACATCTATACCTGCCTTTTCAGTACTTGTGCTAGTACTTTCCTTAGTAATCTCAGATTTATAACCAATTCCAGTTTTGCCATTTGTTGGTCTTTGATTACTAATAATTTGTTCTAAAATATTTGAACTACCATTCATGTTATTTTCTTGTACCTTCTTTCTGACTGAAACAACTTCAAATTTTAGATATTCATTTTCCTTATCCTTTTCTACAAGCAGGTTGTTTAGTGCTTCTTCAGTTAATCTAGCCTCTTCTATTTTGAGCTTTAAAACAATAATCATAATTTCAATGCTTTCTATCAACTTGTTAGATTTATGTAGCTCATTTTCAAGATTTTCAATTTCTTCTTTGAAATGTTTACATTCTCTTCTTACTTTTCTAAGTTCAGTCAATGCACTTACAAGCTCAGCTTCCAAATCAACTTTACCTTCTTCTTCTACAATAAATTCATCATTCTGATTTTCTACAGCCATAAAGAGTCTTAGATCTGAGCTAACATCACATTATTTTGTTTCTAAAGAATCACTATCATCTTTAATAAATAGACTTTTCTTTTTATATGAGTTTCTTTGAAAATATTTCTTATATTTTTTCTTGTATTCTTTACTCTTTCTATTGCTTTCTTCTTCACCATCAGAATGCTTATTGTAAGTACACTTGGAGGCAAAATGCCCTATTCAACCACAACCAAAGCATTTAAGAGGAATCTTACCTTTGTATTTACTAGTACCCTTTTTCAGATTTTTGATAAAATTAGCTTCTTCCTTATCTTGTTCTGAATCATCATGATTGCTGGTTTTTGCTTCAACTTTCTTCTTGTTCTTTTTAGCCGCCTCAAAAGTTGCTTCTTTCCTGAAGGAATCCTCACTAGAGTTCCTCATCTCATATGTCGTTAGTATTCCATGTAGTTCATCCATTTCTAAAGTAGAAATATTAGCTTTCTTCCAAAGCAGACATTTTTGAATTAAATCTTACAGGTAAAGATCTAAGTAACTTTTGCACAATATCAACATCTTCAACTTTTTCTCCTAGACTTCTCATGGTATTTACTACTTCATCAATACAAAGAAAATAAGTTTCTATATCTTCAGATTCTTCCATTTTTAAAATTTCAAATTGACTTCTATATGACTGTAACTTAGCATTTTTCACCTTAGTATCTCCTTCATAAACATTTTCCAGCTTGTCCCATAATTCTTTAGCTGACTCATAGTGCATAACCTTAACAAATTCTGACCCTGCTAAACCTCCAAGTATTGCATACATGGCTTTGGAATTAATTTCATAAAGTTTCTTACCTACAACATCTGTTGGAATGGTTGTTGGAGCACTATATTCATTCAGCACAGCTTGCCAAACATCTACTCCTTGAGTCTGCAAAAACAATTTCATCATGATACTCCAAAAAGCATAATTATGTCCATCAAATAGAGGTAATCCATGTTTTATAAATTCATACTTCTTATCCATCATAAAAGACCACACTTCTAGTGATTAAACAGAGATCTGAAGTGATAGGCTCTGATACCAATTGTTAAGCAAGTCAGATAACCGAGAGGCAGGGGGGGTGAATCAATTGTCTATAATTTTGTGTTTTTTTAGTTCTTTAATGCAACTTAAAACCTAACAATTATTTTGTCTCATAATCAATAACCATCAAACACATGAAATGGACAGAGACACAAAATATTCATGAGGAAATCCATAAAGGGATAAACCTCTTCTTCTTATGGATGTAAAGCAAGCAACTTTACTTACATCATGTTTTATCTGAGCAACAACTCAAATGAGGCTACTACCTCAGGAAACTACCTCTTTATTTCTAGCTCATACTGAAAGACAACTCCTACGGCCTGAATGAAAGCTTCAACCTACTATGAGACTATCAGTCTCCCTAGCACCTCCCTTCCTCCCTGTAATATAGGCACCAACCTGTTTCATATACTTTCAAACCAAAAATGTTACATTTTCAGACCCAATCTGTATCAAATATAAACTTTTAAAAAGAACACATTCTGTCACAATTTCTTTGTCAAAACAATTTCAGTCAAAAACCATCATGTCAAGAACATCTATATCAAAACATCTCTATCAAAAACAGCTTGTCTCTGTCAACCAACTTATCTTTGTCAAACCAATAGTCCATCTCAAACTTTCTTCACTTATGCAATAAGTAATGTATTCATGTCAAAACAATTTCAGTCAAAAACCATCATGTCAAGAACATCTATATCAAAACATCTCTATCAAAAATAGCTTGTCTCTGTCAACCAACTTATCTCTGTCAAACCAACAGTCCGTCTCAAACTTTCTTCACTTATGCAATAAGTAATGTATTCAAAACCAATTCAAAACTAGCTTCCGTCTCAATTCATTTGCATCCAGTATCTGATTGATCTCATTAACATTTTCAGATCTCTGCTTTTTGTTTCATTCATTTTACTAGAGTCAATCTACAGTTACATGAGTACCCAGAAAATGGATTTAATTTATAGAACTTACAATATTTCTTCTGTACAGTACACATACTCAACTTATACAATACAAATTTCCAGAGAGAAATTTATCATTTGGTTCATCAATAAAATCCAATGCATACCAATGTTTCTTTAATCAATGCAGTCAACCTGTTCATATTTTTCTTTATTGCTCTGTGTTTTTCTTCATTGCTAGCATTTCACCAATATACATCTTCTCCATTACCGAGTAATTTCACTACTCTGCATTCTCCTATTCCAATTCACTCTCATTCATGACAGAGTATTCATTTATTTTTTTCACCGCCCTACTTGCATATACAAATCCTTTTATCTTACAGCGCATACCATAAACAGTTAGATATGGCTATCTTTAACTATATAACCGATTCAAGACAGAGAATAGAAAAGGTTTTGGACAATATGTTAAAACCTTAACTGAAAATTCTGGGTAGCATTAACCATTTCATTTAGCAGAATTCATTTTTTACCTCATGTTAAAAACAAACTTTGGAACCGTATTGCTTGATTTATTGATGGAAATTGGAACCATGCTTAACACGTTGGAATCAAGCGTTTGATACTCAATGATGGATAACAGATCATTTTAGACACATTAAAAAAACTAAAACTAATTGCTAATGCCCATTTCTGTGAACGCAATAAACTTTTTGTCTGAAGAAAATAATTTTTGTCTCATTCACGATTTCTACTGCATTCCCAGATTTTTGTGTCATTCACAAATTTATGTCTTTGGTTTTGTCTCATTCACGATTTCTGTGTTATTCACGGATTTATGTTACATTCACGTATTTCCTGTATTTGATTATTTCAAAGAATAATATCTATCAAATTTTATTATTCTTTCGAATTCATGTTATGTATTTGCCAATAGACATTCTTTACATCAATGACAAACAAACTCATTCAGACCAACATAAATAACATAGGATGGAAGAGTTTGCAACTCAATGTTGTTGAGATTGTGAGTTGGATTATTGTTTGGGTTAGGTATCGGTTGTGTGGGTAATAATATAGGTCATGGGGGGATTTCATTTTGGAAATGATGAGGTTGTTGTGCAATAAGGGGAACTTGAGGCACAAACCAAGGCAAAAATTGTTGGATATTGGGTGGGTGCTGAGGATAAGGATGATTAGGTGTGGAGACAAGTGGTGAGGGGCTATATGCTTTTCCCCTCTATCATTGTGGCCAATACTGATGTTGAGGAAAATGAGGAGGAGGAGTAGGGTACTGGGATGGCCAGTTCTGGCAACTTAAAGTGTTCCATTGTTGAGGTTGTTGGTAGGAATGATAATAGGGTGGGGGATGTGGTGACGAATTCTGATATTTTAGCTGGTCTCTAGGTTGCCAAAGCCTCCTAGATGTTTCACCAACGTCCCCACTCTTATATATGGCTTGTAACCCAGGAAATGATGAGCAATTTTCTGTCGTATGATCCTCCGTGCAAATGTGACATACAAAAATATTTTTTAATGGGCATTCCCGTTGGGGATGCTTAGTCCTGCATCTTGGACAGAAAATGCTCATTGTTGCTCGCTCTTCCTCTTCTCTCTTCTTATCTTGTAAAGCATCTAGTTGAGAACCCATTGCTCCTAAGATATCAGTTTTGAAGTTTTCCAATAGGTTTCCTAATTCTATCCTTGTGACTCCGCCATAACTAGAGCTATTTCCTTTTGGATTTCTATTGTAGGGTTCCCGAATATTTTCCCCCTACTTCTAGAGTAATTTCTACACATCTCATTGATTTGTGCAAAGGCTTTGTGAGAGATATTGCTAGATGCCATGAGATTAAGGGTTTCTACTAGGTCTCCTGAGATCCCTTTAAGGAAGAGTGTATGCACTACATCTTCTTGAAGGTCATTATATTTAGACTTGTGTAATACATAATTAAACCTTTTGAGATAATCTTCTAAGCTCTCGTCTTCAAGTTGTTGTATCTTGAAAATGTCATTTCGAGAGTCTCTAGGTTTGCAATACTCTTGATATTTCCGCAAGAATGCGGTTTTCATATCTTCCCAAGTTATACTATATTCTCCTAATCCTATGAACCATATTAAATCATAATACTTCAGTGTAGTAGGGAAAGTTTTAGTTTTTGAGCATCTTGTAAATAGTTGTAGCTTCTATAAAGAATGTCGAACTCAAACAGAAATGTGTGCGGGTCTTCATTACTTTTCCCATAGAAAGTAGGTAGTGAAGAAGAAGGGATGTTCTTCATATTTACATCCTATGCAGTGTCTAGGATAGGAAACCCAAATGTAACCTCAGTTTGATTTTCTACTTCATCTTCTTCCTTTTCATTTATAACCTCATCATGATCTTCATTTTCTCCCCATCTCTCCATGTAGATTCGATTTTTAAAGAGAGTGTACCTAGGAGGCTCCTTTCTTGGTGATAATGAGGCATCCCAACGTTATTTTTCAGGGGAGATCTTCCTCCGATGAGAGAAGTTGTCAGTCATGTTTTTATAAGGTTCTACATGGGGGTAGGTTCTACTATAGATGTCTCAATCTATGAAATAAATGTGTTTATTGAGCTACCAAAGAGAGCTTTTACCTGCGTAGGATCAATGAAATTGATGAAGTTTGGATCCCCTAATAGTGAAAAAATTCTATTGTTATTTTTTGGTACCAGTAGAGGGTTAAGGGTTTCCAATGGCTGACCCTCTTGAACTTCTTCAAGGATGGGGTCCTTAGAACTTCTTGTCAGGGTTTCTCTACCTTCTATGGCTGGTCCTGTAAGATTTCCTTTAGGTCTCTAAGAAGAACTACTTACTTAGTGGTTGGGGTGGCACGCCCCCCGTAAAGGTTAGTAGGAATTTTGACAAAGTTTTGAGAGCTAGTTCTAACATATCTACCTTTCGAATATCTAGGTCTGTTCATGAAAAACTAAACTAAATGAAAACCTACAACACTATTACTACTGCTGGGTTTGGGGGTGTCTATTACAACAGATGTGCAGGTTCTTACCTCTCGTCTTACCGCTCCCACACCAACATTCTATTACTAAACTTCATAGGAAATTCTACCTATTCTACCTTACAGAACAACTACCCGGCAACATCACCAAAATGTTGGGTGTTTTATTGTCTTAATGAATTCACCAAATATTTAATTATCGACTGGGGTTTGTAAATTTGTATTTGAAACACAATATATGCTATGGTAGAGGGGTACCTAGGATGTCGTAGAAATATTTTAATAAAGAAAAGATCGAAAGATCTTTCAAAGTGAAAAACCGAGTAAAACTTCAGAAACACAACTACCAAGTTAATTAGACCTTACCAAAACCAATAGATCATAGTAGTATCAATCTATACTACTCTACTCTATGAACAATAAATGAAAAGATATAAACAATACTACTCTAAGAAACAAGACTTGATCAAATATAAACTATAGTTAAGCTATACATGCATTTAACAAACACTCAAAACTAAGCTGGATTATCTAGTTCCATTCCCCTTGAGGATTCTGAGGATATGCATCAAATGTGACAGGAACTGGAGAAGGTGTATCAAAATGAATTTCAAAGGTAACAAGGAAAATGAATGGGAGTAAATCTAATTTGAATTCTACAAAGAGATTCAAATTGAAAAGTGTCCAATTTCAAGTTATTGTAAACATTATAATCTACTCTTTATTCATAACTAAATGACACTTTAAGTATTTGAAATAGAATGCTAATTAACAACTAATCGATTAACAAGGAACCAAGAACATGTATGTCTAATGACTATTTTGAAATAAGAAACATGCAACAATTATGCTATCCTATGAAATATTCTGATCAATACAAGTTTTGAGGAAATCGAAGCATATGGAAAATGACTTGGAAAATGTAATCTAGAAGAAACTAGAAAACTTAATAAAGATATTTTATTTTTGAATCAAATCCTATTCTATAAACATATTCATCAACTACATAATAAGGAGAACAGATCCTATGCTAGAAATGTTGATCAAACCATAAAGAACTAATGTACTTTTTAGAGAATAAAATTAACAAGTTTAATTCTAAAATCAATCGAAATAAGAATGAGGTAAATTAAACTAGGAATGCAATTGACAAGTTCTAAAGCGGTAATTAATTAATAAATTAGAGATAAAAGAAACACAATTCAAAAATAAACTAAAGCAAAAAGAAATGAGAATCAATATGGAGCTTAATGGATACTTTATGTGATTCGAATTAAGGTCCTAATTATATATATGACTACTGGTTAACTAGAGAAAATAATACAATTCAAAAACCTGAGAAACTGAACTTTAAACAAGCATAAAATAAAGCAGGAAATATTAAAGTCTGAACGATAGTTTGGATGACGATATGGAACGACAGTCCGAATGGCAAAAAAAAATGTAAATTACGAAATAAGCAACTTAAATGATCCTGACACAAACTAGTTTATGCATATGAGGCTATAATGCAGAAAAGACAATAACTAAGATATTTAGCAATTGAAATAAGAGAAGAGAAACTATGCTAATCTATATCTAAGGAGAGAAATTATTTCCTATTGTATAATAAAACAAGCTAAAATATAAATGAAGTTAATCTACAGCTACAGAAGAATTAATAGAGTTGAACCTAGCTATGAGCTAAGCCTGAAACATTTAAACTAATTAAGATCTAGCTAATTGCAAATGTAAAACTAGAGAACAAACTGAAAGAAAGGCTGGAAGTAATTATGCATGGCCGGTCACTTTAAATTCTGTAAATATAAACTATATTAACAACAACACATAAATTATATTAATAATAGAAAATATACATTCAAGAGACAAAACAACATCAACTTACAGGAAAATCAAATTACATACAAGGATTTAAAACAGAAACTACTTATCTGCAAAAGGAGATAATGGAAATATACACAAGGAAGACCTCTGGTTGTTGAGGGGCCCTTCTCAGAAATCAGGGGCTGCATCTAGGTCAATCAATCACTCACAGAAGACGAAAACATATGTCCACAGCGAAATAGAATTTTATTAAAATTCGAACAAAGTTTTACAGAGTTTCTTTGTCGACGGCTAGCTAGCCACTGACTCTCGTCCAGAGACGTCTTTTTATAGTTTTACGAGAGAGGAGCAGTTCGACCCTTTCAGTGGTCGACTTCTCTAATAATAGGCAGTATTAACTGCTGAGGAATGACTACATAACAATTTACGATAGCACATAGGCCGTTTTCCTAATTCCTTGGGTGTCAGTTCTCCTCACGCGTGCAGCTGATGCGTTGATCTCCTTTGACATGGGCAGAAAGTGTGGTGTCGAGATGAGCGAGCAGTAGTCTGAATATTCTAGAGCAAGGACTCTCGCACCAAGAGGAACACATGGCCAACAGAATCATGGGACTGTTTTTTCTTTTTACGCGCCAGAATATTCCAACCAACAAAGCTATGGGTATGAACGGAGGGTTGTAAAACAGTCTGAATGCAACTGTGCGTCTTTGGCCTCAATCTGTGTCTAAGTGGAGGTCCATTTAAAAACCATAGCCTGCAAAACAAATTCTATATGCCAAGCACATCTGAAAATGTCAAATGATTTTTAATAAAACCATAAAATAATGAAAACTAACCATGACTTGTGTGATATTCAAATATATTCATATCTGGGTTTAATTGATAGTTTAAATGGAAAGATGTATGCCAAAAAGTGACAAAAGTAATGCCAACAGAGAAATTTATTAACCAAAAATAATGACAAATTGAGAATCAACACAAACATGTTAATTGCTAGGCACCAAATTCCCAAAAAGAGCATAAGATAACCAAGAGAGAGTAACCCATGCCTTAATAACAAAGAATAGTGATGAGTAAGAAGCCTCTTCAATAGGGAAACCTTCTTATACAATGTACCAAATACACAAGGCTATATGAGATGATTATACAATTGAATTATCTACTTTATAATAAATAAGAGATGAAGTGGTTACATGCAACCTAATACTAAGATGACCTTACCATAACTAATAAAATAATAATAATAAATGATTGTTAGGGCCTTAACATAATCTCCATCTTAAAATATATTTTCCCTAAAATATTGTAATTGAGGGTGTTTCTCATGAACTGTTTATCTTCCCATGTATATTCTTTTGACAAAATATTCTTCCACTTGATTAAGTACTCCATAACAACTCTATTTTTAAGGGATAGAGAACATCTATCAATAATTTGTATTGACTCTAGAATCAACTTCCCTTCTTCATCTAATTCTAGTAGTTTTGTTTGCATTGGCATAGTTGTTGTTGGTGCTTGAACTCTCTTCGACCCAAGTTCAGTCCCTCCTTTGCATGCAACAAAGCCCAATATGTCGACTCGACGGAGCAAGGATCAGTCAGAAGCACCTTCGACGGAGCAAGGCTCAGTCGGTAGCACCTACGACATAGATACAGTCTCACCCAAGATATCTTTCTATGGGTAACTTCCAAAACCAGGTTTCTGCAGTTGGGTGGGGGATCTCTTGTCCCTTGGTGTTCTACCGAGGTGCTCGACAGAGGCTGGTGGGTGGGGTCTCTATACTTATTATGCCCAGTTAAGATGCAACACAACCCATCCTTCAACTGGTATTATTACAATAAACCTGATGCACCATAGCTACATTCAACAATAATAGTGCGCCAAATATATATAAACTCATTCATAAGCAAATACATAAACACATATTCACAGTAACATATATTTGCAACTCAAGCACATTCATCATTCAAATATTTGACATAGTATCTAACGTGGAAACCCATCCGAGAAAAACCACAAAGGTGATCTTCATCTGGCATGAGAAATATATGGCACCCTTTTGTCTGCGCACTAAGCTACAGAATCTGTTCTAGATCTCTCTTTCTTATCTATACAGACTTATTCCTCCTCTCATGCACTTTCTTCTTCTGTCACTATTTTTTCTATACTAGACTCTGCTAATGTTCCGTACACAACCTGGATCAACTCATCTTCCTCTACGGCTCTACTACCAATCCACACAAAGCCCAGATCGACTCAATCTCTTCTACACTCATGTGCACTCAGCTGCAGGGTCTTCGACTCCTCTATACAAATCAACACACTAATAGATGACACAACTTACAGAATCTAACACATGGCCTAGAGCCAACTAACTAGGAGATAATTCCCAAGGAGAAAAATGAAAAGAGGCTAAAATGACTAGATTCCACAGAGGCTAACCTGCATACATCTTTGGTTCCTCCTTTTATAGGCTCTTACATGTCGCTTCCATCTGACTTGATATAGTTAGACAATATGTTGTATTTCCTGTTCTATTGACACGTGTTAGTAGGAACTGATGTCCCAACTTACAAATATGCTTTCATATGTGTGTCTTTCGCCGACTCTAGTCGACCTCATACCCACGATCTTTCCAATTTTTCACTTTCGAGTCATTGCGCCATTGCACGTCTTGTGACATGGTTAACTTCGTCACATCTTTCCTTGTCGCATCCTTACCTTCTGTCGGTTTTTCTCTTCTGTCGTGGACTCTATTCTATCGTGATTTCTCTTTAGTTGCTTCTTTTCTTAGCTCTTTCTTCTTTGTCTGCTTCTCTTCCTCCTATGTCGAATCCTCTTTCCTTACTACTTCTTCGACCTTGTCCTCCTTCCTTTCGCAACTGCTTCTGTCGTAGCTCCTTTAAATTCATATGTTCTTCCTTCTCTACTTCTGCCGCATTGTTTTACTTCTTCAACCTGACTCTTTTCATACTTGGGAATATGTCAAAACCCCAAAGTTTCCGAAAAATTTAAAAATTTTAAATTACAGATAATTTTCATAAATGCAGTCAACTAATTGTTTTAATTAGTTATATGTTAATGAATTCATTATCTGAATTATCTACTTGATTATGTTTATCTTATAGAACAATTATTTTTCAGTTTAATGACTTGTTTTCCTTCATGGTTTACTCTTCGCTGCTCGCTCCTTTCGTTAATCTCCAGTCTACAAGTATCTTATTCTTCCACGGCTCGGTAGTGAGCGTCGTGGCTTCACCTCTCGTGTTGTACTTTGGTCTTAGGGTTTTCATCGCAGAATGGTTTATAGGGTTAGAAAGGTTGCGGCCTCAGTGTTTAAACCTACTTGCTTGTTGCTCCACCTTTTGGCCTTCGCTGGTCACTGCTGTGTGGGTTAATACCATTTCTCCTGTGGCAGATGAGGGGTTTGTTCCTCTTTGCGTTGGTTGCAATTTTACTGTTTGTGAGCGGTTACATTTCACTAAAGATTTAAGGTGAGAACTACTATTAATAGTTTGTTTTCTTGGTAGATTTATTTCGATACAAGTTTGCTTATGTTTAAAGTAGATTATTTACAGCATCGCTCTTTGTTGTTCACAGGTAGCGACCTGTCCTCCGGCGTGGTTGTGCAGAGCTGGAACAAGTGTTGCTCATGGGTAAGCCTTGGATACCCATGGCTGTTCTTCCTTGTCCAGTCCCTTATGGGGCATATGCTGGTTGGTCGCCGTGGCCTGTAAAACCCTTGTGGTTTTTGGTTTACCTAGTTACTTGGTTCGCTGTATTTAGTGGATGTTGAAACCCTTGCTTTATGCGAGGTTCTTCGGCTTAGGCCGTGAATGTAAATTTTTATTTTGATCTATTTACTTGTGAATATATGTAAAAATGATAAAAGGCTGGTAAAGCCCTACTCTGTTAATTTTGTTGAAGCCGTGAGGCATTAAAAGGAGTTAAACTCTTTCAGCTTATTATCTTTGTCGTACATTTTGATGTACTAGGGTTTTACCCTAACTTGGCGATATGAAAGTATTTACTGTGTCTTAAAAAAAATATCTTTGGTTTACAAGGAATTACTGTAAATTTGTTTGGTTATTACTTATATGTTGTTATAGACGGTTGAGCTTGGTGAATCAAGCCTGTTTATACTCTGTTACTTGGGTTCCCGCAAGTTAATGTATTTAATTTATAACCTGTAAACTATTCAGGGTAACTGCATAATGAAATTACCTTAACTTACTCTGTTTTAATAAGGATTATAAATATTGTTTGTATTTGTTAACTTTCAGAATTTATGTAATTTAATGTTCTTGCAGTTGTTATTTGTGTAACTGATAGTTAAATCTTTTAAGTGTAAAATGTGTATTACTTAATTTTTATTATAGTGAGATAAAATGTTATTTTATCTGCAAATAATGTTGTTCCTACAATTGTATATATTCTCTTTATTCTTTGTCTATTTATGGATATATAAAGAGATAGTATTTTTATTGTTGTATTCTAGTACTTTCTGCACTAAATAATTTATAGAAGTACCTTTTGTATTCTATATTATCCTGCTTATAATATAATACTAGTATTTATAAAATAAAAGAAATAACATCTATCTATGTTCTATATTTATTTAATATTTTATTAAGGATAGGTTAGTAGCTGTAGATTGTGTTTAAGCTTTAGCTGGATAATAATAATAAAAATAATGAATTAATTACATTACTAGCCATAAGTAAATTGTGAAACCAACTGGTTTATCTGTAGAATTAAAATCAAGGTTTTTAGCTATTCTTACTCACAGTTTAATTGCTATCTATACAATACTTAATTATCCTAAGCTGAAAGAAATAAACTGTAATTTAAAAGCATTTTTATTTAGTCTAACCCTACTCTGTTTTAACTAATATATCCTTTTCTTTTGATTTCAAAATAAGAAATACGGTTACAGAAATGAATGTTGTAAAGAGAAATGTTTATCTACCAAAATATATTACTTGTTAATACAATGATATAGCTTCTCGTCTCCTACTAATAATCTGACATTTACAGTCTAGATCTAACCCTACTCTAGGTACAGGTCAATAATTCTTTTGATAACAGATAAAGAAAACATTCTATTATTCAAGCTAACATCTTATTCTTTAATTGCATCATAGTTTCTTTATATAAATTCACTACCTGTGCTAGAGTATGATCTGGATTACTCCAGATGAGGAAAAACACAGGTAGGATTTGTTTCTCAATAAAATTAATTCCATTACTAAACAAACTAAGATATTCTATCTTTTAAGTTTTTACATCATAAACTGCAAATGCATCATTCAAACATACACAGATAATAACACAGAAATTAATAAATAATAGAACATGTTCTTAGAGCTTGGTCGACAACATCAATGGGAGGTCGTTCCTCCCTACCAACTCCTGGAGAGCGCTCAAACAACGACTCCTCAGGACCCCCGAGCTTGCTCTGGTCTCCCTGGCTGGAACTAGGTGCAGCAATATTCAAGTACTAGTCCTGAGACTCAATACTAGTCCTGAACTTATCAATCAATTCTCTCAGCTAGCAAGCTGTATCAAACCAAGTTACTGCAGTTTATCTCTCAAAACACCTTCCTTACAGTTTTCCCTTTTCCCCAATGAATTCCTTGAAGTGCATTCCTCCTGAATGATTCTTCTCCTGGAAAATATCTGAGCAGCCTGAGCTCTCTACATTGGGTACTTTTAAAAGATTGCCTAAGTCTTTTTGGGTTAGTTGTCATTAATTGAGCCACCTGCTCTGATCCCACTTTCTTGGGGGATCATGACCCCAAATGTAGGGAAGTTGCCACCTGCAACATAGGAAGTGTTTGAGGATGCTACCACTTGTCTTTTGCTCTCCACCTAGTTCATTCCACCAATTTGACCAGTAACACTCTTATTAACAGCTCTCCCAAGCTGTTGTCTCCACTTTTTATTTATTAAAAATAAAATATTCAGAATTACATTCCACATCTTTTGACTCTGATGAGTCATCAGTTCCTACTTAGCATTAAATTTAACATAATGTCTTAGGAATCAATTTAAAACAAATAACATTATTTTACAAAATTGGGGTATGTGACAGAATAATTCTAAATTAATTCTTCCTATCTTTCCCTAGGCCCAACAGGCCCCCAACACTCACATGTGGCTCATCCTGAGCCACGCAAGGCTATTTGTCCACTTATGCATTTGGGACGACTTTATCTTGAAATACTTGGAATATTTTCAAGATCTATTATGTTTCTCATCACACATCTTCTGATCTAGATGGAGATCAATGGCCATCCACCTATTCCACTTGCTAAAAACAATTGTCCATTGTCGCATCTTCCTGGTTATTTTTCTATGGTTTTTTGGGTCCCAAACTTTCAGAGCCGTTTTGAGGCCCTATACGACATTTTTTTGGAATCAAACGGTCAGGAAAATATGAGTCCATTTTGTTCTTGATATTTTTTGGTCATGGATGTAAATCTCGGATTGATATTTCCAACAAGCTATCGACTGCCCAAATCAAAGATCGTATGCAAAATTTATGGCCCGAGAAGTTGATTGTTCAACTTACCACCTTGGGGCCTCAAAATTTATGACGGTTCTTCTTCTAGGGTTATGTTTTGGACTTTTGGGGTTCTCGCCCTCGTCCTTTTTATAAATAGGCCCTTTGGCCTCATTTTGTATTCAACTTTGCATGGATGAGCGTAGCATTCACATCTCTTCTCAGAGATAGCCACCACCATTCTAGCTATTGTATTACAGTCTATTCTATTTCCGCCATTTAATAGAATATGTGTTTACTGTAACTTTGTTATGTTTGCAAAATGAATGTGATTATGATTCTGTATATGTTCTTTCATTCATTCACACATAAATCCGGATTAGCTTCCTTTGCTTTCTGCAAGTTTTCCACAAGGTCAAAACTGAGGTGTTCCAACAGCATGAGCCTTGTTGCTTCCACTGCTCATTATAATCTCTGATGTACATGATGAATAATGCCTATAACTCTTTCAACTTCATCTTGCAAATCTTCAAATTTATCTGCCCTTTGTTGTTGTTGTGTGTGCAACACTGTCACTTGCTATTGCAATTTCTTCATTTCTGTCACCTTAGCCATTTTTCTGCTAAGAGTAACCTTTTTTGTGGCGTTCTTCATTTGGTTCATATCTGCCTCAACTGTGCACAACTCCTCTGTGAATTTCTGTGGTTCAGCGTCTTCAATCCAGGATTCCCAAGCCTGAGAGACTTGGTCGACAACCTTAGCACAAGATAACTCGGCTTTTTCCATTCTCTTTGCAACCTCTGCTGCTGCTTTCCTTGTTTCTTCTATTGGATAAATTCACTGTTTCGAAGAGGAAAAATGGACGAGATGGAAAAGTTCATCGACATCACCAGTTCTGAAAGATGAAGATGAAATCCCAAGCGCTTGCTTGAGTATTCTTTCCTTTGGCTTCTTCCCTCTCACATGAAGACCATGCTGCTCAAATTCTTCTTCATCGACAATGCAACTTGGAATTTAATCATCTTCATTGTTTTATTAATGATGAAGTATGTCATGTCATCGATGTATTCCATTTCTTCGATGACGAAATATGCCATCTCATCGACGTCTTACTTTTCTTAGTCAGAATCTGCCATGTAATATTCTTTGTTTAAACACCATCACCAACTATATTTTGATATTCTTGTACATATGATGGTGATAATGGTGCCCTTTCTCTTTGTTTGATGTTATTTGAACATGGGTTCGTACCGGTGGGTTCTAGTAATGGATAATGTCCACTCTAGTGAATCGTTCAACAATTATATATAACAGTTTCATTGGAATGTCATTTGGAAATCGAATTGCAATCGTTGCTTCTTCATCCTTCATCAGTAGTGTTGCAGTGCTGGGAGAGCTTTACTCTTGCGAGAACCATAACGCTTCTTCATTGATGAGCTTGGTAGGTTAGTTCATATCCTTATCTCAGGGATCGCTGGAACTAGCTCGACTTCCAATCCCATCCCTTCCTGCAGTGGAACATATCCAGTAGCATCTTCCTCAATCAACATGAGTAACATAACTTTAATCGCAGAGCCTGTAAGTGCAATGTCACTAGGATTCATAGAAACCATACTTCTATAACCAGCAAAATTACTTTGTCCCTAGGATTTGCAGAGATCAATTCCTCATTCCAGTGCATTAGACTAAATTGAAAGTGAAGGTTGAATGCAGGTAATACCTACTCGTTCAATCGGTCAGACATTCACACGTGCAACCATCGAGTGGAATAGTGGAAACACAATCCATCACGTGGATCACATGTTGGAATCATCATACGATAACTGCCATGTAACCCACCACTTTCCCCTATAACGCCATTGCAATCATGACTGAAGTGACTTAAAATCATGCTACCAAAATATCTAGATATTTTGAAATTAATGACATCCAACTGTCATATCTGTGCCTCCCGTATTTCTTGGGACAATGTCGCGCTCCTTGCGACCTGTTTTCTCCTTTGATAGATCTTCTTTTCTTGCGACATACTAAGTGTCTTTGCCTTGGATTTCTGGTCTTTGACACACACCGAATCTATGAGGATTCATCTTTTTATGACGATAGACTAGGAGTCTATGACCAAGAAAATTTATCCCCTATTGTTTTCTTCTCTCTTTCTCTCTCTCTCTCTCTTATGTGACCAAGTCGCTGCTATCGTGATATGGCTTCAATTGACTTCCATTCACTAGTCCTTGAACTTTTGTTCCATCTAACTTTTGCAATTTCATTGCTCCTCCATCAATGATCTTCGTGACGATATATGGTCCTAACCAATGTGTTCTCAACTTTCCTGGATGCTTGAAAATTTTGTTGTCATACATAAGAACAATTCCTATGACCTAAAAGTGCTTTCTCTTAATGTGTCGATCATGCCATTCTTTTTGCCTTTGTTTTTCAACATTTTGATGAAAGCCTGCAACAAAACGTTCTTCTTCCAACTGCACAAGTTGTGACAATCTTTCTTTAACGTCATCGGCATATGTCATTTATGTGATCACAACAATGCTTAAGCTCGGTACAATATACTCCATAGGCATCATAGCTTCATGTCCATACACCAAACAAAATGGAGTTTTCCATTTCAATTTCTTTACAAGTTGTGTGATATGCCCATAATACTGTTGAATTTTTTTTATCGCAGTCATCTCTTTGGGCATTACAAATATTTAATAATGTGTTTTCGAGAATTTTGTTAAAGGCTTCAACAGCGCCATTTGCTTGAGGGTGATAAGGTGTTGTCCTTCTATGTTGAATATGGAATTCCTTTGTGAGTTCTGCGATAAACTAGTTGACAAAGTGCGTACCTTGATCACTTATTAAAATCTTTGGGCATCCAATTCGTGTCATGGCATTCTCAAATAAAAAATTCGTAGCGGTCACAATAGTACAATCCTTTATTGGCGATGTGTTGACCCATCTAGTTAAGTAATCAGTTGTAGTAATAATATAGCATGCACCAGTGTGCTTTCCTGTCGAACTGATAGGACCCACAAAATCAATGACCCATTTATCAAATGTCTGTACAATGTTATTTGAGGTACTAATGGAATTGCGTCGCATCGCGACGACTTTTCGGTCATTTGACAGACATCACAGCTGCGACAATAATCCCAGGCATCCGCATGCATGGTAGGCCACCATAATCCTGCTTGCAAAATCTTGCGTACCATAGCTTTTCATGCTTACAAAATCTTAGATATGGTCATCTTAGCATAAGTTTAGATACTTTCATAATATAATATTTTTGTTAGAGATGATCTTCTTAACATAAGTCAGATGTTTTTTATAATTTCTATATATCTATGTCTTGTTAGATATGGTTATACCTACTTCTTAGAAATGTTTTAATATATTAGCTATACACACTTGAAAATTCGCTTCACACTTGAAAATTAACTTTCTAAAAAATAATAAATAATTAAAACTAAAATAATAATAAATAAATAAATAATAATAGACTAGTTTAGTTGTGAACATTAGAACATTCTAAACTAATTTAGATTTTATTATTATTATTCATAATAATTTTTCAAATTAATTTATATAATTAAAAAAAAGCATATCATGATTTTAATTTTGGAATTTGCTATCATTGAAATTTAAAAATAAGTTATACCATAATTGCAAAAAATTATAACTTCCAAAACAATTTTAAATTCCAACAAAACAAATTTTTTTTTTTTTTTTTTTTTTTTTTTGAAATCCACATATTTATGCCAGTGTGGAAGACAACGTGTCGGAGAAAATATCGTTGAGGGTCTTGAACACAACTTATTGGCAATATCAGGGAAAATATCGAAAAATATCGACAAATATCAACACACTTAAACAAATACAAAAATATTCATTTTTTCAAATTTTTAAACATTTAAAGCAACAACAACATCTAATAAACACATTGCCACATAAATTTGAAAATTTCTTAGTATTTCTGGTCTCTATAGAACTCTGTCGAACACA
>LPNX010998317.1:260362-282644 GCA_001517045.1 Pseudotsuga menziesii | reverse complement strand
GTAAATTTTTTATGATAGAGTGCAAATTAATTAAAAGTAAAAAACAATTGACTATGAAGTGATTACAATATACTTCCATCCAGGGAAAATTTTAAGGGCGAAATTTAGCCCATGGGAGAAATTATAGGGGTCACAAATTTTTTGGGGCGAATTTTTAATATAAAAAAGATTTTTTGAAATTTAATATATTAGCCCCATATTTATTAAACCCATAGTTATGAGAAATATAATAACCAAAACTATGAAAGATGGAAAAACGAATTTCGCCCTGTCAAATATAGTAGAGGATTTTGCCCCCCTTAATTTCAGTAATGGAGGCCAAGAAAAACTGGTTCGCCTCGATTTTCCAGTAATGGAGGTCAACAAAAACTGGTTCGCCCCGATTTTCCAGTAATGGAGGGAATACCAATTAATTCACCCTCGATTTTATGGACCAGAGGAAAAAAATCAGGTATTTCTCCATCAATTTTCGGTAATGGAGGCTCGTTCACGTTTTTCTCATTTTGTTGCATCATTCCATTTATGATTGGATGCATTACGTTTGGCTAGTAGTGGGCTAGGGATTTCCCCACAAGGTTTATTAGCTGGTTTATCCTTTTTTACCGGGAATTGGGTCATTACCATTGGTAATAGATATGTATTGTTCCAAAAATGGAGGAAGTAACCAATAATTTACCCAAAATTTTTGGACCATAGGGAAAATATCAAGTAGTTCACCCTTTAATTGAGGGTGTGAAGCAGTTATTTCAGACCATAGGGTTGGATTCAACCTAAAATTCACATTTTTACCTTCTTTGGCTATCAATTTTCATTAATGGAGGTTTGAATGGTGATTTTGTTGTTTGCATTTCATGGTAAATTAGGAATTTTACGATTAAATTTGTTACATGAAGAATTTTTTTATTCCAAAATGGTCCAGATTTGGGGAAAACGTAGAACAATTTGATAATTTGATAAAAGGGAGATGATTTTGTCAATATATAATGTTGCAAGAGGAAACAATTCACCCTGTAAAAATCCATAATCTTTTGTTGATTTCGATTACAAGTTTACAGTGTTTGAGTGGAAATCAATTTGACGGTGGTCGAGTGGAAAATATTTGCATTTGTTCAAAGTTCGTTGCCACCTACAGTCTTTTCAGAGGTTGGTTGCCATATAACCAGATACGACTTAGTGAATTTTATGTGTTTGTCATTCTGTCCTTCAAATTTGAGTTTCTCATCTTCTGTATCTCCTTCAAGGCACATTATAATGCACAGAGGTATTTTTTTCCATGCTCTATACCCAACATTTTTTATTCAATGATTTTTACCCTATAAAGTTTAAACTAACTTGTTTGGGATTTTCATGTCCCTAGAATGATTTTCCTCTATTGGTATGGTGTCTTTTATATGATTTAATGAAGGAATACAATTTGAGAGTGATGACATAATTCTAGAATTTCTGGTTAAGAAGATCCATGATGCGATCAGGGTGGTTCATGAGGGTTCACATTCAATAAAAATAATTCTTTAAACGGTATTATAAGAGCAGGTTTTTTACTCTAACAGGAAATTAGCAGAACTTTTCTCGTATAGGATAGTTTTCCCATACCGATTTTCATATAGATCGGTTGCATGGTATTGTCATAGAGCAACAAGATAGTGATGGAGGAAGTGTTGTATGGGGTTTTTTAAGTGAATTTAGTGATGATAAAATTAGTGACATCCATAGGGTACAACTGTGGAGTGTTTATTTGAGGCTGGGTCTAGTGTTTCATGGGTTCATAATTAACACTAGCAACATAACTTTTAGGGGCAACACAAAGATGGAGCTCACTGAGGTTGTTTTTTAATCTAACCATAAATTGGCAAAATGTTTCTCATTTAAGAGTTTTCCCAAACTGATTTTCATACAGATAGGTTGCATGGTATTTTCATAGAGCAGCAATCCTACTCTAGTGAAGAAAAGGTGGTTGTGTGTCCGTGTAGTTCCATTCAAAAAAGAGATGAGAGCTTCTATGTGACTTGTTCAAGTTATTGTGTTCGTGGAGTGGTCTGGTGCATTGAGACGTCTTTTCCATTTGATGTGAGAAATAAATATCTAATAAATCACAATACATCCACTATAGATGAATCTTCATTGTGACTGGGGTACCAAACAACAATACACTAGTTGTTCTAATTAGTGTGCAACAACTTGTAAGTCAACTTTCGTCAATGTAGATAAAAAAGAAGCACAAAATTCCTCCAAAAGGTTTGTGTAGGTACATACATGCGAGAACAAACTCTCTATCTTTTTATTCTATATTCTTCTAGTGTTCTTCTTAGCTCGTTGTGTTAAGAAGTTAAATCCTCCTCTAGCTCTCTATATCTACTCTCTGTGTGAGCTTTAATAGAGCACCGTGCACCTTAAATCCCCTGTTAAAAAGAGAATAAGAAAAATAGTCTCCTAAGCTCTCAGGTAAGGTAAGTGTTCCATAAATCAAATTATAGTCCCTATATAGTGCACTAGTTCTACGTAAATAAGTACCTTAGTATTTCCTCCATTAAAATCCTATACAACCTTCCAAAAGTATGTGTGGATATTGGTGTCTAGGAGAACAAAAACTCTATCTCTCTAGTGGTGCTTAGCGGCAAGCTAATTTTTTGTCTAAATCATTCTAATAGAATGACAAGAGAGAGATTTAACTATCTCTATTAGTTCAACTAGAGAAGAAAGAGATAAAACCAGAGACAAGCTTTCTCTTTCCCCATGCCCCAGTGCCATGGAAACAAAAGCCTTCAGAGACTAGCCTTAGTCCCATGACCCAGTGCCATGGAAACAAAAGCCTTAAGAGACTAGCCTTAGTCCCATGCCCCTATGCCATAGTAGATTTAAAGCCATACAATCAATTCCATGGAAATTAGCTTTCAAATAGACACAAGCTTAGTCCATGCACTTAGTTCCATGGAGGCCCAGCCTTAGAGAATGCCTTATGGTAAGAGATACTGCCTTTAAGCTTCATTGTTCAAAAAATGGAATTTTCACTTCTCTATCTAGTATAATATGTATATAAATATCTATTGTTGTATATATTTCTTCTCGAGCGAGGTGTTCGAAGTGACGTATATAGATATTGGAATCTAGGAGTACTACCTTTCTTTCGGAGGCCTTCCATAATCCTTATTTTATTCCTTTATATTGGAATATGGCTTTGGATTTTCCTCCCTCCTTCGTTTTATGGATCATCCTAACTTGGACACCTAACTGGTTCCTGTCTTTAGTAATTCCTGAACCCTAAGTCCTACGTGATCAATAGTCTTAAGCTGCCCTATGTTTTTGCAGTATCAAATGGTATATGACACAAAAAGGATAGGAATATTGAATATGAACACTCAAAAAGAGGGTAATATTTGAACCCAAAATCTTCCCCCACCTGAAGGGATTATAGGTCCCTACTGTAACTCATCCTGAAGACTTGAGATCACTCTCCTCTGGTAGTTTGGTGAGTAAGTAGGTTTTACTCCAATCTATATCTTCTTGTCCTTGCTCCGCAATTCTTCTGAAGCCCAAAAATTCAATGATGTCTACCCAGTATCCTAAATCATCCTCCTCTCTTGGATATGCCCGTAATATTGGAAAAGAAAATATGAGGCCTTTCCATTTTATCCTGATTTTTTTCAAATAGTCAAGGTACCTAGGGACTCTATCTAGAGCCCTATAAAAATCCTCTATGGATAACGACTCTCTCTTGCATTGCTCATTACGAAGATAGAATTGTCTACTCTGAATAGAGAGAACAGTTTGCAACCTATTTAGGCATATCTATTTTTCACAAGAAGAGATGGTTTATGGCTGATTAGTGTTAAAAAATAGAAATAAAATCCTATTCTGCCATCTTTGTCAGCTTTTTCTCATACAAGTCTTGAGGAGAAGGTTCAGGCCTAAAATGCATTCCCTCCATCTTTTCCCTATTCATTACAAAAGATAAATATTTGTACTACGTGTTTTGATTGTTCATGAAGGAAAAAAGGCTCTTAACTGCACATCTCCAACCAAGGGATTGGGGTCCCAATTACCAACATCATGTACTACTATATTGTGAATATAAACTTCACACAACAAATTTGTATCCTCTTCAGTACAAACTTGGTATAGTAGCTTGAACTGGTCTTTAGTCTCCACAAAACACATGCAATCAGCCACAAAATCCCTAAGCAAGAGAGAAATGAATTGACTTTTAAGATACACAGCATACACAACAAAAGGACGTGAGTAGGACCTCATCACATGAGCTAGATGATACATGTATCCCTTATCCATCCTTAACCTAAAATTCTCTTTACTCAGCCTCTAGATTTCTAACCTTGATTTTTTTATTTGTATTTTGTTGGTTTTCCTCTATGGCTCTGCATCTGCATATTGTTTGGCCAGCCTTTGCATATTGTTTCTTTAAGAATTACAGCTGCTCCTCCATCTGTTTCCATTTATCCTCCCTGTCTTCAAATGTCCCAATGGCCTTTTTATAAGGAACTGCTTCATCCATATATTGTTTCTGTTTCTCCTATCATGAATTTCCATCATCACACTCTATGGATGATTAAAAGGATTTTTCATGTTCAATCGCTTTCAGAAAAAATTGTATCCATTCCTAACACCTTTGGATATTTAACTTATCCTTTAATTCATTAACTTCCTTTTTAAACTTATTCTTAGTGTGCATCATTCTTTTATTAAACCCCCATTTGGTAAGACTTCTTGAAGTAATTAACACCAAAATAGACTTTTTATTTGGAAAATGGGCCTCTGCCTCTTTCTACATTTTGAAGCAGGTACCCTTTCTATATGCTCTTCCTCCTTATTACCTTTTTATTCATGTTGGATTCTTCTCCTTTACATTTGAGGAGGATGTACAACAACCATATATAGGAATTTTTCTGGGCTGAGTGTCAAATAGGAGGAACTAGGGCCCCCTTTATCGACTCTATGAATAGATGGATTCTTATAGTGATGGAGGAAGTGTTGTATGGGGTATTTTCAGTGAAATTAGTGATGATAAAATCAATGACATCCATAGGGTACAACTTTGGAGTGTTTATTTGAGGTTGGGCCAGTGTTTCAAGGGTTCATAATTAACACCAACAACATAACTTTTAGGGGCAGCACATAGATTGAGCTCAGAGAGGTTTTTTTACCATGTTTAATATCCATATATTTTGAAGAGAAATCATTGATCTAGATATTGATTATTGAATAGTTTCCCATGAAAATTAGCATAAGTAAAAAGAGTTTCTAATATTAAGGTATATTCAAATCAACACAGACTACCCCTACCTCCCACATGTGCATTATATAGGAAATTCTGAGCAATAATGTGAAATAGAGGATAGTTCCCTAAATTAGTGCCCCAAGCATTGATGATCTCAAAACAAACTCTGTATGCTCCTTAGGTAGATCAAGTACAGTGGATGTTGCATCTTCCATGCAACATGTTTATGATGAGTATGATCTTCTAGGTTCAGAACATGCAAGTAAGGAAAAATTGCATTGTGAAGTTGGGATTCCTGTAGAAGTATTAGAAGATTTTTCAACAAAAAAGTCTTAATTATACTAACTTACAGAACAACAGTTAAAATGAGGTAGGGTGTTCCTTATTAAGCATCACTTTTACCATCGTTAACACACCTTATCTTATTCTAGTTTTTTCCTTAACCTTTCCCATGCATCTCATAACTTTGGAGGTTTCTCTTATTAGGAACTTCGTCCTATTTGTCTAGCATGAATTGCGTGTGAGTGGCCATTAAGGAGAGTAAGGTTGTCAGTTACACTTTTCTCTTAATTTCCTTTTTAATAAACTTTCATGTGACGTGCCTTTACTGTTAGATCATATGCATGCAGGATGATAAATTCTTGGTGAAATTGATTTGGTTGATCAATAGTTCGAGTGATAGCAGTGAGTAAAACAACAGATAAGGTAGAAATACAGTAATGTCAGCACTGAGGTTAGTTATCTCTGATTGGTTCTATCATTGGAAAATTAGTATAACCAACAGTCTTACAGCATCCACATGTTTATCACAACAATCTAATATGGTATAAGCATTAAACAATCAGTTGCAAGCTCGATGCAAGCAAGGAGTTAGTGATATGAATGATTTTTAAAGGGGATCATTGAGGCTTGGCATAATGTAAGATATGGGAAAATGGCATCAGTGACATTGAAGGAGAGATGAGGTGGATAGAAAAGCCGCTAGTTATCTTTGTGCATATGTATATTATTTTATGTACTTTGATCACCTTATTTCCATGATGTGGTGAGGACTTTAAGAAGGCGAGGACATGCTTGGCAAAGAGAGGAGAATAGTTGATAGGATCTTGGAGCCTATCTAGTCCTCTTGTAAAGATTCAAATATTTTAGTTGTGTCTGATGGATGGATAGATTGTGCTTGTAGGTCGCTGTTGAATGTCACTTCTCCTTCACCAGTGGTTTCCATGTTCATATCTGCTCAAGACAGCTCCTTCCAATGCAACATAATTTTCATTGACCAATTCTCTAGGATGTAATTGAGAACATGTAACATCCCTAACCCTCTAATCGGCGAAGAGGAGGCTACGATACATCAATCATCCAGGAATCTATCCCCATGAACATGAACATACATACATATAATGCTAAAGTAAGGTAATTAAAAACATAAAACATACCACGAAGCATGATCGTTCATATACACAATGGAAGCAAAACATCTCAATCAGCATTCAACATGTACATCATCATTCATCAATAAATATGATTGCAGACACAAGTTAGGCAAGAATACTTATCTTATAAAGAACTTGTCCCACAACCAGCTACATCGCTGCAGCGTTCCACCCAACCATAGGCCCGCGTGCTCTTTAATTTCTCTGCAATGCTGCCACCCCCAAGCCGGGCATGATTCCCCAAGGAATAAGGAACTAGCAGGCTTACACATAGCCAAGGATAATATCCCCATAAGGGTACACACTTCAGCCAAGCCAACACAGTTGGGTTTATCAGGCGAACAACGGGTCAGCCAAGCCAACCAAGTTGGGTTTATCAGGCCATCCAGGAGCAGGGAAAGGCTAAATGCTAAGCTGGTGAGCTCATTGAAGAGCTAAAGACACCTACACCTAAAAACCCACACACACCCAACACAAGGAAATCAATCCTTTCTCTGCAACGCAGTCCCTCAGACCCTGATCTCCCTTCCAGTGCTATTAAGGGGTTGTGGAGAATAAAGCCATCCCACTAGCTCTTTCTGTGTGGTTCCTAACCCACTAGGTTTATCAAGCACATCAAGCCCGCATTCACCACTCTAATGCAATCTGAGGACAAAACCACTGCGTGCCTGCAGCAAACCAACTATTAAAGCTTTAACAGGGGAAAATCAACTCCCTGGATCGTTCTTGGCCCTATTGTGGCCAAAACAATCCCACAATAGCCTACAATAGCCAAATCACAAGTAAAAAATGCAACCAACAATTGTGGAAAACAACAAGAGAAAACCACAGCAACGGCTCATGATGAAGCAACAGAACGTCACACAGTCCAGACACAACAACAATGTTGGAAAACAATGGTGGAGTAAAAAAGCAGACTCTATGCCTGAGTAGGAGGAAGAATAGATCCATAGACTAACAACTCCGTGAGAAAAGGAAGAACCAACCCCCAATCAATGAATCATGGCCCCTTTTATCTTAGCCCCTATGAGGGAAAATGAACAGCTCCCGATCGGGATAGTGGATAGGCCATCCGCAGCCCAAAAGGCGTGTCATGGAGAGAGTGCAGGAGTGAGCATAGTGGTATTTCTGCCAGTAAATAGATGCCCCAACTAACAATAGAACAATTAAGGTGGCGGCTGGATGAGGCAAGGGGAGGTGAGCAAATCAAATAGGGTGGTGACACATGGCTTTTCCCCCATGGGTTCAAGGTTTAACATCCCCACCCTTAACCTTAGGAAATCATGCCCCTTCTCAATATGGTTGCAGTGAACATAGCTGGTTGGGTTCATTTAATTAAAATGCACATTTACATGATGCCATAATTTAATATGTGTCGTATGTCTCGATATACCATCGGTGACAATTCCAATCCGAAACATAACATAACCAAATCGATGGTGGGGCCTTGGCCTTTAGCTCCGTACCATGATTATTTACAATGTATATATATATCATGTATATTTAATGCATTGGGGTCAAAACCGGGGTGTTACATTCCCCTCCCCCTTAAATAGCACTATCCTCAGTGCTTTACAAAATTTGAACAAAATGCTACACTGACACCGCCTCAGTGTTCCACAGAATTGAACAAAAATGGATTTTCCAATTGCATTGCATCCTCCAGCTCCCACGTAGCCTCTTCAAGTCCGTAGTGCTCCCATTGCACCTTTACCTGTCCTATGGCTCGGTTCCGGAGCATTGTGACCTTCCTGTCAAGGATGAGCATTGGCTCAATTTAGAACTCTCCCTCGAGTTCCACCTGAATCACATCCGAATTTATCACATGGTTAGGATCATGTACATATTTCTTAAGCAAAGAAACATGAAAAACATTATGAGCATCTAGTACTAGAAGGAAATGCAAGTCTATATGCAATAGGCCCTATTCTTTCAAACACTTCAAACGACCCACAATATCTAGGTGTCAGCCTGACACAACTTCCAAGTTTCAAGGAACTCTTCCTTGCTTTCACTCTGAGGTAGAAATTATCTCCAACACTAAACTCTCTATTCATCCTATGCTTATGTGCATAGATTTTCTGTCTGTCATGTGCTGCTTTCAGGTTCTTCCTGTTCTTTACAACCTCTTGCTCCATTTCCTTAAGAAACTCTGGTCCAAGCAGTGTCCAAGCACAACTCTGTTCACTAGGTTATCCCAAGTCACTGGTGTCCTGTCCTACACCTCCTTCCATACAAAGCTTCATATGGAATCCTCCCCAAGGATGCTTGCTGTCCATTATTGTAAGCAAACTCTACCAAGTGTAAGTAATCTTCCCACTTTGTTGGTTTGTCCATCACATACATGTGAAGCATATCTTCAAGCACCTGATTAACTCTTTCTGTCTTCCCATCTGTCTGAGGATGGTAGGCAGTGCTGAAGTTTAGATTTGTACCCAAATCTGAAAACAATCCCTTCCAAAAATTGGAAGTGAACTTGACATCTCTATCAGAAACTATTGCCTTCGGCAATCCATGCAATTTGAAAATCTCTTTCATGAAGATCTTGGCAATGTCATCAGTCTTATTGTATACTTCACCGGTATAAAATGTGCTGCTTTTGTCAACTTGTATACTACAACCATGATGGAATCATGTTGTCTCCAAGTCATCGACAATCCTGTAATAAAATCCATGGAAATAACTCCCCATTTCCATTCCAGAATTGGCAAAGGCTGCAACAAACCTACAGGATGTTGATGCTCAACCTTTACCTATTGACATTTCATGCACCTTGAAATGTATTCAGCCATGTCCTTTTTCATTCCTGGCCAAAAGTATTGCTTTCTAGCTGTAGCAATCATCTTTTGATATCCTGGGTGACCAGAATATGGAGTTTGATGGATTTCATCCATAACAACTCTCCTAAAATCTGCTACATTTGGAATATAAATTATGCCTTTATAAGTGAGAAGTACATCTTCTTCCAATTTATATCCCTCATACCTCTTCTCAAGATTTTACTGTTGCAATTTGTCTTTTACGTGCTCATACAATTCATCTCCAGCAACATGATTAATAATATGCTGCCTCAAATCTGATTGGAAAATACTAAGAGATGCCACACGCATTTCCTGCACCTTCCTGTTGAGTGCATCAGCTACCTTATTCTCTTTCCCCTTTATGTGCTTGATTTCATAATCAAACTCGCATAAAAATTCCAGCCATCTCACCTGCCTAGCATTCAGAGTAGGCTGGTCAAACAAATACTTCGGACCACAATGGTCTATCCTGAGTTCAAATATTCTACCCATGAAGTAATGTCTCCACATCTTGAGAGCATGTACTATGGTTGCAAGCTCGAGATCATGAGTGGCATAGTTCTTCTCATGCTCCTTCAGCTTTCTTGACTCATAACATATCACGTGGTTGTCCTGCATAAGGACTCCTCCAAGCCCTTGTTTGCATGCATCGGTACATACCACAAAATCTTTCTACAGATCTACAACCTTCAATACGGGTGCACTGGTGAGAATATGCTTCAACCGCTAGAAGCTTTCTTCACACTTCAAAGTCCATTCGAACTTCATCCCCTTATTTTGCAAAGAAGTGATGGCATGTGCAACTTTGGAAAATCCATCAATGAATCTCCTATAGTATCCTACAAGTCACATAAAAGATCTTACATCTTTCACATTTCTTGGAGTAGGCCAATTAATAATGGCTTCAATCTTCTCAGGGTCCACAGATATACCCTCTTCTGAGATAATGTGACCCAAATACTGAATTCTATCTCTGTAGAAGTCACACTTGCTCATTTTTGCATACAGCTAATGCTCCCTGAGCAATTGCAATGTCAATCTCAAATTCTCTTCATGTTCTTCCTCATTCTTAGAAAAAACAAGAATGTCATCAAGGAAAATAAGAAAAAACTTGTCCAAATACTTGCTGAAGACACTGTTCATAAGGCACATAAATGTAGCTGGTGCATTTGTGAGACCAAATGGTACCACTACAAACTCATAATGTCCATACCTTGTTCTGAAGGCTGTCTTATGAATGTCTTCATCCTTGATTCTCACCTGATGGTAACCAGACCTCAAGTCAATCTTGGAAAATACCTTTGCTCCTCTCATTTGATCAAAGAGGTCATCAATCCTAGGAAAAGGATATTTATTCTTCATAGTAACCTTGTTCAACTTTCTGTAATCAATACATAACTTGAGAGTACCATCTTTCTTCTTTACTAACAGAACTGGTGCTCCCCAAGGAGACACACTCGGCCGGATATACTTCTTTTCCAACAACTCTTGCAGTTGCATCTTCAACTCTAGCATCTCCGATGCACTCATCCTGTAGGGTGTCTTGGACGCTGGTGCCTCTCCTGGCACAAGTTCAATGGTGAAATCAATGTCCCTCTTTGGAGGAAGCCCTAGAATCTCATCAGGAAACACATCCTCGAATTCCTATAACACCTGATAGTCCTCCAACCTAGGAGTTTCATCTCCCGTTGGTTCCAGAATATGAGCTGCATACAACTGGCAACCCTTCCTACAGAACTTCTTCAACTACATTGTTGAAACCTGTCTTATTGAAATCATCTTTGGAATACCTATCACAACTACTGGGTTTCCTCCTTCATCTGTGCATTCAAAAGTCTTGTTATAACAATCAAGCTTTACTCTGTGAGCTTCTAACCAATCCATTCCAATGAGAACATCATAGGAACCAAGTGGTATAAAATTCAGATCCACACAAGTGATCAATCCATTCATAACCAATGGACATTTCTCTACCACTTCACTAACTTTTCTTTTAGTTCCAGTGGCTATCTGAACTAACCAAGATTTCCTATGCTTTTCTTTCTTAAAAGCACAAATCTCCACTAATCTAGGAGTAATGTAACTATGAGTATAACCAGGTTCAATCAAAATAGAAACAGATTGTTCAACAATTTAACCTGCAACTTCAACCATAGTTAACTGGTGATTTGCTTGGAGGTCCTCCAGTGTTGCATAAATTCTAGGGACTGCTCTTGCTACTTGACCCACTGTTTCTGCTACCTGAATGTTATAAGCCGGCCTTGCATTTTCATTCTCAAGTGGACAATATCTGCGCAAGTGGGGTCCTTCACATTTCCAACATTTGAGTGGACCTTTATTCTGTGGTGGATCTTTAGGCTTTCCACCTGTCACTCCAACTGGATTACTCGCAGCTTGGGATGGCTGCTTGTGCTGATTCCTAAATCTAGAAGGTTTGAAACCTTTCCTTCTTTGGTCAAACTTCTCATTCTTCTTTTCCTTCCATGCCTTATGGTAATCAGGTTTACCTTTTCTTTGCTCATAGCAATACTTAATCTTCCTTATGGCTTCTTCAAGAGTTCTCGGTTCATAAAACTCAATTATGTCTTTGTAAGACTGAGGCAATCCACTCAGAAACCACTGGACCTTTACTTTTTCATCTATGATGTACCGAACATACCTCAATAATTCCAAGAACTTATTTGCATATTCATCCATGGTCTGCTGTCCCAATCTCAGCTCATGGAACTCCTTAATCTTGTCATCATAATACCTGTCAGAGAGGTATTTTTGCCTCAAATACTTCTTGAACTGTTTCCACTTCATTTTCCTTTCACTAATCTTCTTTACTTGCTTGAAGTGTTCCCACCAAATGGATGCTCATCCATTCAGATTGAATATGGCAACTCTTGCCTTCATGTTTCCTAAATAATCCTGCACTTGGAAGTACTTCTTTATCCCAAGAAGCCAAGCTTCAGCCTCTTGTCCAGTATTTATCTCACCATCAAATGTAGGAGGTTTAGCTTTTCTAAATTCATCTCGAGAGCGATCCCGATGGTGCCTTCTTATTTTCCTTTTATGAGAAGATGAACTTGTATCTCCATTGGATTCTTCATAGTCAGATGATCCACTGGAAGTCCTTCTCCTTCTCCTAGTGTTGTTCTTACTACCTTCGGGCCTTGCTGTACCTCATCCAGAGTCTATCTTTCTCTGCAAGTCTGTCAAACTCTGCAACATGGTAGCATTCAACTAATGTTGCTCTTCCTGGGATTTAATCAAGCTTCTCATGGTGGATACAACCTCGGACAGGGTCTCTTGGAATCTTCTTCCATTAGACTCTATGTCATCATTTCCATTATGAACATTTTCTCCCATGGCATCTCCTGCACGCTCATAAGGATCTTGAGCATCATATCCATCATGGGTTCTCATGACTGAACCACTTCGTGCTTCACCATACTGTTCTTCCTGGAATACTGCTCTTGGAAGTGGTCTATAATTCTGCAAATGTGTTAGTAGCAAATTGTTAGATGCATCTCATTAATATAAATTAAAACTACTTACCTTCCTCTTCTAGAAATTTTTAAAACAACAATTTTGATAAAACACAAAATTTTCTCTATCTCTTGTTCATCTCTGTAATCTACTGATAGTCTGCTGAAATCTGCTAAAACAGTTGGAATTTGTTGAGAAAATTCCATTTAAAAAAAAACCAAAATTTTCTTCTCCTCATCGGGTCTCTTCCCTGCTAACTCTCTGGCATTTCGGCAGGCAAATCGACTAAACTCCTGATCTGCATCGGTGAGAAAATCGAATGTTCATCGGGTCCTTTCTTCACTAACCTTCTGGCGTTTCGGTGGCTAAAACGTCTAATTTTCTCCACTATATTGGTGGGTTGTTTGTCTACTATTCTGAACCTCATCGGTGAGAAAATTGACTAGCTGCTGCGTCAGTAGTCGGATGCTTTGTGCATCGTGTGGCCAGTTGTTAGGGCTTCTGCAACGGCAGCCAACGATCCCTTTAAAATTTCCATGGATCACAACTTTGTCGGTGGTCATAGCGACATTCCTCTATGGCATCAGACAAGTAGTCCCATAGATGTCCATAACGGCGGTTCCACAAGCCCTAACTCTTCTGATTAGCATCTGATCCACTAATCATTTTCAATCAGCAATCGGATCAGTTGTTTCATCAGACAGGTTGGTATCAATGGATTAAACCTCAATACTTCTGCAGTGTCGACACTCCCGAGCACTAAACGCCACCGTAGTTATGTTATCGGAACTCAGAACCACTATTCATTAAACACCTCGGCATCGACGATCGGAGGCTCTACCCATCGGAAGCATAGTTGTCTAGCCATCCGCAACGACGGTGTGATATCATCTAACCTCTTTCGATGTAGTCGCCAAACTTTTCGTCGCGTCGACAACTTGATCATCTAGGCATCGATGATGCAATCAATTAATCATCGCCGATCATTGATGATTCCACTACTTCGAAAAGTTTTCTCCAAAATTTTCTCTCCGTCGCTGTCGACGGTCCAAATGGCTAATGTCGCCGATTGATTTACTAACCTCCGCCGACATGTCATCGGCGATCCCTTCAACTTAGTGGCACTGATCACTGATGGTTGGCATCGGGTGGTCAATCAACTAGATATTGCTGATCCATCTAACTAATTTCGCCGTTGCCGAGGTCTGCATCGGAGGTCCATCTGTCTAAGTTTTTCGATGTGCCGACGGCCAAGAACTTAGAATTTTTTTTGAAACCAAGGTTGTTTGTCCCTCATCAGGTGACCTTCAGACCAGCTCTTTTGTTGCATCGGAAGAACTTCTCACTAAGTTTTCCGATGAGCCAATAGTTCTGGCACTTAGAAAATTTTATGAATTTTTCCTCTCATTCACCCATTTCCTCCTGGTTTCTTCTGGGCAGTAAGAAACCTGCCTCTGTTAACTGATCTTTTCATGGCCCTCTGAGGCCCAATTGCTGCAACATAAGCTCTGTCACTGCATCTTCATGGCCCATTCAAGCCCATGCTGCAACCAGAGCTTTGATACCACATTGTAACGTCCCCGACCCTCCAACTAACGAAGAGGACACTACAATACATCAATCATCCGGGCATCTAGGCCCATGAACATGAACATACATACATATAATGTTGAAGCAAGATAATTAAAAACATAAAACATACTACGGAGCATGATCGTTCATATACACAATGGAAGCAAAACATGTACATCATCATTCATCAATAAATGTGATTGCAGACGCAAGTTAGGCTAGAATACTTATCTTATAAAGAACTTGTCCCACAACCAACTATGTTGCTGCAACGTTCCACCCAACCATAGGCCTACATTCTCTTTAATCTCTCAGCAACGCTGCTACCCCCAAGCCAGGCATGATTCCCCAAGGAATAAGGAAATAGCAAGCTTACACATAGCCAAGGATAACACCCCCACAAGGGTACACAGTTCAGCCAAGCCAACACAGTTGGGTTTACCAGGTGAACAATGGATTAGCCAAGCCAACCAAGTTGGGTTTATCAGGCCATCCAAGAGCTGGTAAAGGATAAATGCTAAGTTGGTGAGCTCATTGAAGAGCTAAAGACACATACACCAGAACCAACCTGGCTTCTAGGACACCCACACACACCCAACACAAGGAAATCAATCCTTTCTTTGCAACGCATTCCCTCATACCCTAATCTCCCTTCTAGTGCTATTCAGGGGTTATGGAGAAGAAAGATAGCCCACTAGCTCTTTCTATGTGGTTCCTAACCCACCAAGTTTATCAAGGTTATCAGGCCCTCATTCACCACTCCAATGCAATACGAGGACAAAACCACTGCGTGCATGCAGCAAACTAGCTATTAAAGCTTTAACAGGGGAAAAACAATTCCCTGGATCGTTCTTGGCCCTATCATGGCCAAAACGATCCCACAGCAGCCTACATCATCCAAATCACAAGGGAAAAACACAGCCAACAATTGTGGAAAATAATAGGAGAAAACCACAGCAATGGCTGACGATGAAGCAACAGATCGTTGCATAGTTCGGACACAGCAGCAATGTTGGAAAACAATGGTGGAGTAAAAATGAAGACTCTATGCATGAGTAGGATGAAGAAAAAATCCGCAAACTAACAACTCCATGAGAAAAGGAAGAACCAACCCCCAATCAATGAATCGCAGCCCCTTTTATCTCAGCCCCCATGAGGCAAAATGAACAGCTCTCGATCAGGATAGTGGATAGACCATCTGCAGCCCAAAAGGTGCGTCGTGGAGAGAGTGTAGGCATGAGTGTAGTGGTCTTCCTGCCAGCAAGTAGATGCCCCAACTAACAATAGAACAATTAAGGTGGTGTTTGGATGAGGAAAGGGAAGGTGAGCAAATCAAATAGGATGGTGACACATGGCTTTTCCCCCATGGGTTCAAGGTTTAACATCCCCACCCTTAACCTTAGGAAATCATTCCCCTTCTCAATATGGTTGTAGTGAACATAGCTGGTTGGGTTCATTTAATTAAAATGCACATTTACATGATGCCACAATTTAATACGTGCTGTATGTCCCGATATACCATCGGTGACAATTCCAATCCGAAACATAACATAACCAAATCGATGGTGGGGCCTTGGCCTTTAGCTTCACACCATGATTATTTACAATGTATATATATATCATGTACATTTAATGCATCGGGGTCAAAACCGGGGTGTTACAGAACATTGGACCTTAAATTTTAGTGCAAGTGATTAGAAATGATGCACCTATTTGTAGTGTTGTGGGATTGATGTTTGAAAGCAGGTACCTTGCAACCTGCAATTAAGTGAGGTTGCAGAGAGGAAGAACCGCTCTATCCTTGAGACAACCAAATAAATGATCCATGACATGGATTTGTCTATGTGTTTATGCATAGAGGCATGCAACACAAGGCACTAGAGGAATCCTTTACTATTGAGAAACCTAAGGTATCACAATTTTGTAGATTTGGTTGTGCTATTTATACTCATGTGCTTGAAAAAAAGAGGACTAAGTTTGAACCCTTTAGCATCAAGGGTATATTTATTGGTTACAGTGAGACCTCGAAGGCTTACTGAATCTGTATTCCAGTAGGGTGGAAAACAATAATAATTTAGATGTGCTTTTATACCTTAGTTTAGATGTTTATCTTTAGTTGAATTACAGTTCCAGTGTCCATATTTGGAAAGTGGATGGATTAGGGAATCTCTACAATCAGGAAGGGTGCTATCTTCTAGATTAGAAGGTGCATGCATCTAACTAGCCTTCTATAGAGGGCACTCTTATTTAGGAAATTGTCCATGCAGCAAATTTGGACCTTTTTCACTCCTAAATCCTTTAGTGCATGCAGGCCCAGTAACAAGGCTTCATACTCCGCTACATTGTTAGAGCATTCAAAGACCAACTTATAAGAGTAGGTTTTGGTATTTTTAGTGGGGGATATTGTATACAAACATGCACCACCACCCTCTTTAGACACTGAGCCATCAAAATACTTCTTCCACGGTCCTTCGTACACTTGCTTCCTTCCAACTTCCAGCTCGCTAGCCTCCTTTTGATCCCTTTGTGGCACAACGATTTTTGAGCTACAAGGAGATATATCATTGAAGAAAATAGAGGACACCAAGTCCGTATCGATGGAATAAGCATGATGGATGTCGAGTTGAGTCTGACTTCTCATGACGTAAGGGAAACTCTTCTCGGTGTATAACCTTTTGCTTTCATTCCGAATAGGAATTGTTGCATAAGTCATGTCCATTTGCAAGCTTCCTTTCAGCTTAGAATTCCAAGACCCTGACAACAAAATACCAAACTTGGGAGGGATGTCAGCCACGACAACATCCATGACCACCACTTTAGATGGAAACTTATTTAAAGATACCACCATGTCTTTGATTAATCCCAGACATTTTACCCTTTTAGAATCAAAGGAATATAAGTCTTTATAAGGCCTTGTAATCTCCAACCCCAGGCTTTCTACCACTCCTTTTGGCATCAGATTGTGTGAGGCTCCCAAATCCAACATAGCATTGTGTAACACCATATCATGCACATTCAAGCTCATGAAAAAGGGGGGCACCTCCTCATCATCGCTGTCCACGCCATCAATCTTAGATCCCAGAATAATAGTGGGGTGGTCTTCAGTCAGCTCTAAGATATCAGGGTGAGCTTCTCCTTGATTTGTAATCATCGTTGTTATGGTGTCCCTGTACTCCTGATTCCTCAATAATTCATTGATAGGAATCGAGACCTTTAGATTAGCCAGCTCGTTTTGGAGATTAAACGTGGGAGGGGTTTTGCCCAGATAGACATGTGCCACTGGCTCCAACTCTCTCACATTACTATTCCCTTTTTCCAATTCTCTAGGTGCCATCGGCCCTTTTTGTTTTTCATTTCCTTTCCTGAGGCCAGTCTGACTACTAGAAGGTTGGTCTGGGTTTAACCCTCCCTTATGTATAGCAGCGTCACGAGCAAAGTCGCCACCCTTTTTATGTATAGTGATATCTCTACTCCTTAACTTGATCTTCCTAATGTCATCTATAACATGCATATACCCTTTATGATATTTCTCCAATTCCTCAGTCAAGGTCTTGTCATCCACCTGAGCAAACCGATCACATTCCTCTTCAGTCAAGTAGATCTCAGAGTCCAAATTGCCAAAATGATGGATATGATCTTCGGCGGATTCAACTTCATCTTCGGCAGCCACATAGTTTTCAGGGAAAGGAGGTCTGATTGGCTGCTCTTCTGGGTTCCTCAGATTCCTCACATCCCTTGTTCTATTCGGTTGGAGCAGGGGAGGGACTTGCCTCCTAAAATTGGGATTCCTTATCTGAGGGTCGTTCTGATCTCGGTTAATTGGCATAGCCTCCACCGTTAGCCTATCCATCAAATTTTCCATAGTTTTGAGCATCATCTCAAATTTCAAATCACAGGATGAAGAGGCAGAAGTAGAGGGGTGTGCCTCTTCTCTACCTTTCCTTCTATCAATCTCCGCCCTTGGTTTAATTTTCCCAAATGCCATCATATTGGCCTCTACTTCTAGGGTGTCAGTGAACATTGTTGGGAGAGTGTTTGACTTTCTTTCTCTCAATAATAGAGAAAAATCATTGTTAAAGGCATCAACGTAATGAAGTTTGGCCGCCCCGGGAGAAGGCTTGATATCGGCAGGTATCGAGTTGTAGACCCGCATGAATCTACTAGAAAACTCATGGATGGATTCAAAACCTCCTTTCTTGAGATTGTTGTATTGAGACAAGACCTGAAAGGGGCTTTGTTTATCATCCCACCTTTCTAGAAATATGGTTTGAAAGCCAACAAAGCTATGGATGGACCTAGGTGGTAGATCTTTGTACAATTTCTTGGCTTCCCTAGATAAAATCTGAGAGAACAACCGCATTTTGACATCTTAATCATCCACCTCTTCTAGATCGATGAAGTTGTCAAACTTATCCACATGGTACCTTGCTGAGACATTCCCCTCCCCATCACAGAGTGCGATTCTTTGGGCATAATTCACAGGGAGGTCGTGTAGAACCAGAGGTAGGGCTAATGGGGAAAATCTAGAAGTAGCCATCGGGATAGGTTGGTTAGGAACAGACAGGGGGTTGGGAAACTGGGTGTTCTAAAAGATAGGGGCTATCTCTTCAGCTTTTGGTGGGGTTTCTAGGTTCATCCACAAAGAATCAAGCAGATAGGATTGCAACATATTAGGGTCTACCCCATCTTTGCTTAGGTTAGATTCGGATTTAGATTTGGTTAGCAGTCTTTCAGCCCTAACCCCCACTTAGGTTCAGATAAGCCGTACAAATCTTGAGATGATGAAGTATCAAACAATGGAGGATCCAATTTCTCTTTATTTCTATTTCTAAGTATTTTTTTTGGATTATCCACACTGAGTAAAGTCTCAGCCTCATAGTTACCTCTTGTGTGGATCTTTCGGGAAGCCAGGATATCTAGTGTGGTACTGGTCGGAGCAGGTGTGGAGTTCAAAAATTCTTGTTTTCCCACAGAAATCTCTTCCTTCCTGCTCACTGGTCTCCTCAGTGGAGTCACCTTCCTGAATCTTTTAGTGGAGTTGCTAGGGCAAATGAAACAACCTTCTTTACATGTAAGAATCTCTGTTTTCCCATAGAAACTATCTATCCTTTGAATCTTTGTCATTTTTTCCTAGGGATGATATTCAATCTCGTCCCCGGCAAAGGCACCAGTTTGTTAGCACCAGAATTGAGCCCAAAGGTTGCAGAAGGCCCTCTCCCGGGTAACAATAGAACCACTTTCGAAGAGAGAATTAGCCTTCTGCTCTTCCGAGAGGGATCTCTCACCAAATTTTAACAATGCCAGATATATGTACAAGTGAAACTAGAAATTGTTTGTAAAATTGGTTGAAACAAAACCCAGAACCATTGGGCGATGGAGTTAAGATATATAACAGAAATAAACAAAGCTTATGCAAGCAGTTCCAACATAGGGACAAGATAACCACTCAGTCACAGTCGATTTATAATTGTCTGGTGAAAAAGAGGAACGTGAACAGACCATCAACATAGAGCATTGAAAAATGAATTATGTATTAACTTTAGAAGAAAACTTTGGTGAATATCTAAAACGCCAGACGGAGCATAGAAAGTATGAATTCTGAACTGTTATACACTAAGTTTCAGATATGAAAGAGAATAGAATGGGAAAGGCAAATTGGAATAACATTCACATAAGAAAAGAAGCAACATACTATAAGTGCGAACGACACATGAATCCCTGTATGAAAACGCCGATCTCGGCTCTGCAATTGTATTAAAATTCTCTTGAGAAGCATATACAACAAAAATTACATTCATTTCAACCCCTTCTCCTTCTTTAAGAGGTATACTTATAGTATTTGGAATTCCCAGACTGACATCCGGGAATCAAAATTTGTTACAATCAGAAGGAAATCCTCTAATAGCCTCTTAGGTGTCATATCAGCTGCGACTTGCACGAAACAACCAGACAAAAAAATGTGAAACGTGGGATGGAACAGACACGAGAGCATCCCATAATCCCATCTGGCGGATGGTGACTGTACAAAGCTCTGAGAGAAGCGACCATTGGGACGGGCATGCAACGTAAAGAAAATTTCCTGTGTATCATCATTGTCACTTCTACGAGTTTGCTTTGAGTTTGGGTGACCCATATTGTTGGATGACTCTCCATAAATCGGGACAAGGCATGGTCACATCCATCATGTCGCAGGCTTGCACTTTAAGCTCCATCGCTTCTGGATATGAAATATTTGGGACTTTGGAGCATGTGGCTTTAAAATCAAACAATAACTCGAAATCACTGGCCAATTTGTCAAAAACAACCTTCCCTAACAACGCTTGTTGCATATCTCCAAATTTGCTGTGTGTTGTAATCTCACAGATCACATAGGGTTACCAATAATACATACTAAAACATACACACATAACAGAGACAAGAGATAAGAACAAGTAGATAAAATAACAGATTATATTAACATGAGAGGGTCGATACAGTGCAGAGAACTGAACCGTGTTCTCATCTGGCTCAACAGCCTAATATATACGATTTACAAACAATTACAAAATAACTACCTGTCGGTTCACTCAACTGACACGACCTTAGGTGGCTGACCTAATCTCTAATTAGTCAACTGATCGACTAAGTCAGCTATCGTTCAAGTCAACATACCGACTTGCTCCTCCAACATCTCCCCCATGACAAAACGTTTCTTCGTCCCGAAGAAACAGGGAGGTACCAAAATTTTCTTGTCTGTCTAAGTAGTCATTATTTTGTGCTCTTGGTCTTCATGGGCTGTGAAGTCTGATGGTCGGTCTTTTCTGTACGCAGACTTTGACAATTGCTGGGGCTGTCACTGTGAGGTGATGTTGGAAATCTGTCCAACTCTGCAATATTTTCTGTATGTCGATGGTTAGTGTAGTCAAACTTGATAAGATCGAGATTTTATCTTCAATGGAAATTTCAGCTATTTTTCCCATGTCAAGACCCATAAACTAGTCCTTTTCCTCTGCTGTCTCTATGAGTCATTTCATTTGCGGGCAGATGATGTCTACTTTTTCTAAGTTTGGGATGGCTTGATGCACCCACTGATGTGCTTCCCATTCGAGCTTCTATAGTTTAGTTGTTTCAATCACTATCTAATCTTCAATTGTGCTTCTGAGTGCTTCGTCAGTACTTTTCCTCTTCTCGAGTGCTTGGATCTCTTGTCGGGTCTACCTAGTTTGCTGATAGACTTGCCCGTAGTAAGCAGGCTAGTCTCGCAGTACTTATTTCATGATAACAGACTCCTCCATGTGATCTTGCAACACTTTGTAGGCTTCTAAAAAGGCTGTGTGTTCTCCATCAGTAACCGAATGGTTTCTTCTTTCTGTTCCTCTTTTGTGTCAAGAATTTGTGCTTGGAGCGGCGAGACCACGCTTTCAAACAACTGATAAGATCTTTCTAGCGGTTTGTCGGTGTCAACCTCTATCGGTCCTGGTATCACAAACTAAACTAGATTCCTGCATTTGTTAAGGAAATTAACTTGTTATTTTCCTTATTGTCTAGCTCCTTACGTCTATGCTGGTTCCTTGTTTTTTCTTTGACTGCTAGTGCTTCCAGTAGTTGTCCTAGCTCTGGATCTCTCAATTTGGTTGCATCTTGTTAGTTTTTCAACATTTAAGCTAGCATTATGTTAAGATCTTTTCACTGAGAGAATAACAAGCACAGCAATCACATAAGCACATCACAAGAGACAAGAGACACAAATATTTTAGGAGGGGAAACCATAAATGGAGAAAACCTTTCAACTT